>CM076575.1:1421194016-1421468677 GCA_034641835.2 Pinus albicaulis | reverse complement strand
AATTACGCGACCACCTCCATAGTTTAACTGCTGGGTCGCAGGTCGCATTCTTCCCCCAGGTCGCAAGTCGCACCTGCGCCCAAGTCGCAGGTCGCAAATCTTCAGGTCGCAATCTTTTGGTCGCAGGTCGCATGTTCGGCAAAGGTCGCAGGGAAGCTGAACCGTCGGGAAGTTGAAGCGTCGGAAGGCCATAAGGGCGTTTCTTGAATCTATAAATACCCCTGTGGGGCACATAGTTAGATGAGTGGCTCTTTTGTGGACTGAAGAGCAATATTGCATTGTAATTGAAGAACCATACTCTTGACATATGTAATACAAATACTTGTTAAAACCCCTTTGACTGGATGATGTGTTTAGCTGTGAAAAAACTGTGTGTATTCTGCATACAGTTTCAGAATATCGTTTGATTAATGAATCTGTGTTATTAATAGTATCATTCATGCTCCATAGCTATCTGTGATTGTGTTGATGATGCTCAAGTTTACTATTTACTCGTATGATGAATGTTAATGAACTGTTTTATTAGTATCTCGTTATATCTTTCGGAGAGTTAAGGGATATTCTCGCCATTAAGAACTGTTTCTTTGGTGGTCAGATTATCTTGCATGCATTATCACATAGATGTGTTGCTAACGACACTTCATGGGCGTATGCATTTCGTCTATTACCCAGCACACGGTGTTCAAATTGCTTGAAGGGAACATCATCATGCATTCGCATCATGAATGAGTGTATGTTTGCAGATTCAATCAAAGTTGTTCGAGAATCAAGAAAGCCATTGGCGCGTAGTCGGACGACACCGACGGGATCCCTACTCCAAACGGTTCAAAGTCTAATTGGGACTTTCTACCGGGGAGATCCGCTACTGTTGGCCGGACATATTTTCCCGTCAACAGACTTGGCGCTAGAAGGAGGGCCATGGCATCCTCCCAGCATACGACTGATATTCCACCACAAACTCCCCGTCGGGAGGTCACAAATAACGAGCCTCCTCTTCCCCCCTTAGAGGATATTCCAACGGAGGCGGCTCGATACTTTGAAATCACTAATGAACAGTTGAGATCCTTACGCCCAGTTGCCCGTAATCTCGTCAGGGATTTACGATATGCCCCCATCATGGAATTTCTAGCTCACACTAGGACCCCTACTGAGAACATCACTCGTAATGGCGTGCTTGTCAGCACCATACCTGAACTCGTAAACTCCATGATTGAAGACCTCGGGCGGGCAGTCCAGGAAAATGACCCCATTCTCCAAGATAGTGAAGGTTTCCCTGATACTGAACCTTTCCCCGAACCTCAGCCTGACTTACATCAGTGGAACAACAACCAAGTGTACGACCTGTGAGAAGAAGGAGAGGGGGGTCGAAGGAACGAGAGAGAAGTTAACACAGCCCGAAGAAATGTAAGAGAAGGTAATAGGCCCCGAAGAAATGAGGGTGGGGTTAATAGGGGTCACGGACGTGGAGGTAGAGGAGATATGGTCCACGGCCGGAGACATCACAACAACCATCATCACCACCAAAACCAAAATAGACCCCCTCTCCACAACTGGGAGTACCTTAGAAACATGAATAACCGTGAAAGACACCGAGATGAGCACTCTCGCCATCAGGACGGAGCATCAGTGTCAGGGACGGGAAGTGAATCTGAGGCCGAAACTCGATATCATCAGCACCCCAGGAGGGTGCAGCCCCTAGCCTGGATGGCTCAGTCCCCATTGGGTCTTTTAGGTCCTCTCCATGATATGCCTAAACACCCGGAGAAGCATCTTCCTAAGTTTGATCCTGAGAAAGGTACCTCAGCGGAAGATCATATTAGTAGTTTCTATCTGGCCCTACAAATCATGAGAGTTCAGTCTGATGATGTCGCTTGTCGACTATTCCCACACACTCTTGTAAACCTTGTGGCCACCTGGTACCGTTCCCTACCCAGTGCCTCTATTACTTCATGGGACCAGTTCCGTCGCGTGTTCCTGCAAAAGTTTGCAGAGGATAAAACACCCTCTATGCTCCTCACAGAGTTAAGCACCATCAAGTGTCACAGAAAAGAGAAGGTTAAAGACTTTAACCAACGCTTCGCCACAATATTGCAAAAATTTCCTCCAAACTTAGCATTGGACGATTCTATCACCATCGACTACTACACTAAAGCTCTCCCTAGGGATATTTCCGTTTTCGTCAAACGTGAGGCCCACGCTACCCTTACAGCAAATTACGCTGTTGCTCTCGCGGTGGAGAAAGACATGTTGTCGATAGGAGTCATGGACCATGAAGGAAAAGATGATCACAAACCAACCACTAAAAAAGGTCAGTCTTCCACCCCTAATAGAGAGAGAGAAACTTTTGATTTCGAGAGTATGGCCAAGACCCTTAAACTCCTAACGAATGAGGTCTCTGACTTAAAGAGAAAGGGCGTTGAAACCTCAACTACAAATAAACCTCCAAAACCCTTTTTCAAGAAAAGTAATCCCAACACCAGCAGACCTCCGTCAAACTCCAGCGCCGCTCTCAACGTGGAAGAGATAGGGAAAGACAATTTTTGCTCTTTTCACCAAGCTGCCCATTCCGAAAAAACATGCCCGCAATGGATTGGCAGCATGACCGCGGTGGTTAACCAACTTTTGGATGACCAAACTCCGGGAAACCAGACAGAGGATGATGTTTCTGATCGAGATGAAGGTTCGCTCCTAGATGGGGAATCAGGAGCCTCTGTCTTAACTTTTGATATAATCCGCGGGGGGGAGAGTCCTGTTCCCATTGATATCAACATGGCAAGCAGTCCCAAGGCTCAACCCACTCGAAACTATAATCTTAGAAGCAAAGGATCTGTTCCCAAACAATCTTATGAAGACAAGAAAAGGGCTTTCCTGAGGAAAATTCTTCCCCCTGGAAACGAAGGACACGCTACGCCGGATAAACCCACAAATAGTAACAGCAAAGCAAGTCACAAGACCAAGCTCCCAGTAGAATCCTCGAAAACCACTATCGAACCTAGTCCCCGAACCGATACTAGCTACAACATAGTGGAGGACATGAAAAAGACCAGAGCTAATATCTCACTCTACGATCTGGCCTGCATCACAAATCGAAAGGAACTTATTTTAAAAGCTTTCGCCAACAACCAAAATATGAAAACTGTGAGCAACACATCTGCACAAACCAGTCCAGATATCCAATCTATAGTGAACGCTGTCAACGCAAATTCGAGAGGATCCACCCCTCCATTCCTCTTGTCTTTTGAGATGTTTAATTTCAACGTTCACAATTGTCTCGTTGACTCTGGTGCATCTACGAATGTCATGCCTCTATCTGTGTGCAAGAAACTCAACATCCTCCCAGAGAAAACTGACACAAAAATCATTCAACTGGACAGATCACAAGTACCAGCCGTTGGAGAATTAAACAATGTCATCATTCGCCTCTCATCCGACTCCAGGGTCCATCAATGTATTGATATTGTGGTTGTTGACATCCCTGAAGCCTATGGTGTACTGCTTAGCAGGGATTGGTCTAGCAAGTTGCAAGGATACTTTGCCACGGATTGGTCCCACTTATGGCTACCTTACAAGGGGAGAAACAACCAAATAAGAGTCGAAAGTGAACCATACCTGAAACACACTGTAACTGATTTGGATGCCACAAATGAACCCATCAGCTTTGCCCAGGAAGAACTTGGTGTGTGTTTTCTAGATTCTATTTTTGGATGTTACCGACCTCCCCAGTCTTCAGTAGGCCCCGAGGTCCTTTCTGAAATGACACTCGTCGCAGAGGAACAAGCCCAAACTGTCTCACACCAAGCCGAAATTCCTCCGCAATCCATTACCCCCAAGGACCCGGAAAGCGACATATGGACCTTGTATTACGACGGTTCCAAAAATCTCGATGGTTCTGGCGCTGGCTGCGTTTTGCTTGATCCTCATAAGAATAAATTCTTAATCCCCTGTCGGCTGGAGTTCCAATGCACCAACAACACTGCCGAGTATGAAGCTTTGATCCTTGGGCTTAAAAAGGCGCTGGATTTGAAGGTAAAATGCTTACGGGTCATTGGAGACTCCGAGATTATCACTCGGCAGGTACGCAATACTATTCACTGCTTGTCTCCACATTTAAAGGCGTATCAGCAAGAGGTATGGCGATTAATTTCTGCTTTTGACGCTTTTGGAATTAAATCTGTCCTTAGGATGCATAACGCAGCGGCAGATACTCTCGCTAATGCCGCTACCAGATTTACCCCTTTGAGGGATGGTTTTTCTATTGAAGTTATATATAAACCCTCCGTCCCAGACAATGTCACTAACTTGCGCGTCTTCGATGATGATCAACAGGTGCTGGATTTCATGTGTAACTCAGAGATATTCAAAGACGCCGCTATAGATGAAGATGAGCACGACCAAGCTATGCAAAAGGAGTACGAGCAAGTCAAAGGAAACCCCATGCCTAAAGGGGTGGTGTCACTTGAGAAGCTTTTTGATCTGCAAAATCGTTTCCGAGGACCCCCAAACGCCAAAGTACAGAGCTCTATCTTGGCTCATCGACAAGTGAACTTGGGATCATAAGATAATCCTAAATTCGTCAACCTGGGAAAAGACTGTACCCCCCAAGAGGCTCAAGATTTCACTCAGCTATTTCGCAAGTATCGTGACGTATTCGCTTGGACATATGAGGACTTACGCACATACGATACTCGAATCATACAACATGTGATACCCATTAAAGAAAATGTAAAACCATTCCAACAAAAGCTCAGGAAAGTACATCCTACGATGGAGCCATTGATTCTAAAAGAACTCAAAAAACTTTTGGATGCCCGCATTATCTTCAAAGTTCGCCATTCCACATGGGTGTCCAATTTGGTTCCGGTACGGAAGAAGTCAGGTGAAATTCGCTTATGTGTATATTTCCGAAACTTAAACCGGGCCTCGAGTAAAGATAATTACCCAGTGCCCCCTATGGAGCAGATACTACAAGCAGTGTCCGGCTCAGAAATGTTCTCCTTGTTGGACGGATTCTCTGGCTACAATCAAGTACTAGTGGCTGAACCAGATAGGTTAAAGACTACCTTTCGGACTAGGTGGGGAAACTTCGCGTACAGGCGTATGCCCTTTGGATTAATCAACGCAGGGGCAAATTTACAAAGAGCAATGGATATAGCATTCAGGGGTCTGATAGGCCAAAGTGTGGTGGTCTACTTGGATGACGTTACTGTGTTTTCTAAACATCGGGGGGATCATTTGCGTCACCTCAGACATATCTTCGAAAGGTGCAGAAAATACGGTATCTCGCTCAACCCAAAGAAGAGCATTTTCGCCGTAGCAGAAGGAAATCTACTGGGTCATATCATAACTAAGCAAGGCATTGTCGTTGATCCAGAACGTGCGAAAGCCATTGCTCAGATTCCTCCCCCTAGCAGTAAGAAAGCAATGCAGTCCTTCTTGGGAAAGATCAATTTTGTACGTAAATTTATATCAGATTTCGCCCAGATAATTAAGCCACTACAGGGAATGATAAAGAAAAATGCTACCTTCAAATGGAATCAGCCCGAAAAGGAAGCTTTCGATCAGATCAAGAAAGCTATAGCCGAAGCGCCTTCCCTCCAGAGCCCAGATTTCGGCAGAGATTTCAGCTTGTATACGTTCGCTTCGGATTCGTCCCTGGCAGCCGTACTCACACAAAATGACAGAAATAATGACGAGCGTCCCATTTCATTCATGAGCACCGGTCTGCAGGGAGCTGAATTAAATTATCCCGAAATCGAGAAACAGGCCTATGCGGTATATAAAGCGGTCAAACATTTCAGACCATACATCTTGAAAAACCATGTCACAGTTTACGTTCCCCACCCAGCTGTTCGCTCACTGTTCATGCAACAGGAGCTGGGTGAGAGACGAGGGAACTGGGTTGCGTGTATGCAAGAATACGACTTAGAGTTTAAGCTAGCACGCACAGTTAAAGGACAAGGTTTATGCCAGATGGCTGCAGAGGCCGCAAGTTCCCAACAAAGTGAAGAAGATAATTGGGAACAAGAAATTGATATGTACCAAATTGACGTCTTGCCTCAGGTAAGGAACCCTTCTTGGTACTCGGATATTTCAGGATATTTAGCACACGGTACTTTGGACCCCGCTCTAAATGCCCGGCAGAAACGTGCAATCAGACTCAAAGCTGCGCCTTACCAGTTAATCCAAGGGAAGCTTTTCAGGAAACATTCCGATGGGGTCATGTTACGCTGCCTGGAATATGATGAAGCTCAGAAGATCTTAATCGAGCTGCATGATGGACCAGCAGGAGGTCATTTTGCCGGGGATACTACAACCCATAAGATAATGCGAGCAAGTTATTATTGGCCAACTCTTTTCAGAGATGCCCATGCATATGTTCGGAAGTGCGTTCAATGCCAGAAATTCACAAATCGAGAAGCGCGCCCCGCCGCCCCTTTGTTGTCAGTAGCAGTGGAAGAGCCTTTTCAACAATGGGGTCTAGACGTCATTGGCGAGATCCTACCCCACTCTTCTAAACAACACCGGTACATCCTAACAGCCACTGATTACTTCACCAGGTGGGTCGAAGCAGTACCATTACGCCAAGTCAACAATCAGGAGGTAATGCAATTTGTCATTCATTCCATCATTACCAGGTTTGGCGTTCCGACTTCCTTGGTTTTTGATAATGCAACATATTTTTCATCTTTTAAATTATATGATTTTGCTTTAGAAAATGGTATCGTTCTTAAACACTCTGCAAAATACTATCCCCAAGGAAATGGTCTAGTGGAATCAACCAATAAAAATCTGATTCGCATCATTAAAAAGACCTTACTGTCTCACCAACGCAACTGGCATAATGCTCTCCAAAATGCACTTTGGGCCGATCGCGTCACTCCTAAGTCCTCAATAGGCACCTCACCATATTTTCTCGTGTATGGAAAAGAAGCTGTCCTCCCACCCAATTTATCTCTTCCCGCTCTGCAATTATCTCAAGAGTGTCATGGTACCCCTTGCCCCGCCTTGCAAACCCGCATTGACACCCTGCTGAAATTAGAAGAGGAAAGGCAAAAAACCCGGGAGAAATTCGCCATCCACCAGAGTCGAATCAAGAAATGGTTCGATAAAAAGTCTGCATGAGATAAAAAATTTGAAGTAGGAGACCTAGTCCTAAAATGGGATAAAGCACACGAATAAAAAGGAAAACACGCCAAATTTCAAGCACTATGGATAGGTCCTTTTCAGGTTAAAGAAAAGGTGGGTCCCCATACTTTCCGATTGCAAACTATGGAAGGAAAAGTCGAGGTCCTCCCGGTAAATGGGCATGACCTCAAACACTATTTTACTTGAATAGCCCTCAAAGGGCTGTTTTCCCCCCTGTATCATAAAAGTCGCATTTTGTTCTTATAAAAAAAAAAAAAAAAAAAAAAAAAACTCTTTCTCTAACTCTTCAAAGAAAACCTTGTCTAAGCTGCCCGCAACTGGCTCACTCCTTGAAGAGGTTCTATGCTGATGAAAGGCCCTTCCCGCAAAACACGGGGCAGACGAAACTCGCTTGTAATGGGCACCTAAGGATAGTACACGGCCTTACTAGAGTCTTCAAGCATAAGGAACCACCTAGCGGCTTCGAAGGGTGCAGGCAGAGAAGGTCTTGCATAGCAGCAACCGGATCATGAGGGAACAGGGCTAACTCAAGAGAATTGCAGGTCATCCGGGAAAAACCCGAGTCCTCATATGAGACCAGGAGCAACCTCTCTGCAAGAAAAATAAGTCGGGATCCCTCATCCGCCCAGGCAAAATATGCCCATCTAAATAAGTGCTACAGGCACATTCTCAAATAAGTGCAATCGCACACAAATAAAGGGTAAAGGATTGAGAAAGGCTTCCTGCGCAGAGAGGTGATGTAACGACTCCGCCGGGGTACTGACCAGGCTCGCTGGCAGCGGAGCAACGTTCATGACTCCTTAGGCAGTGACTCCGCCGGAGCCGAGAGGTTCGCTGGCAGCGGAGCAACACCATGAGGATGAAATAATTGTACTGGACCCTGCAGTTGTCCAAGGTTTCCCCGACCCTCTCGATCCTGGAGCGTGAGGAATTAAAATTCGGTTGATCTGCACCCAATAAGCCAAAAGGCCAGGCAACTATGCGGGGTGGCAAAGGAAGGAAGGTGTAAACTCTGAGGTAAAAGAACAAGCTAGCATTAGACCCCTCCCTCCTCCCTCATCGACCCTTCATCGGCAGAGACTCTGAATTCATCCAGTGAATCGCCATTTGTTGTAGCTCCTACAACACCCTTCAAAAATACAAAAAATCACAACACACACTTCAAAATTTTTGGAGCCCCTTTGAAACTAAAGAAGAAAAAAGCCAAGTAAAGTTTTTAAGAGCAAGTCGCTAAGTCGCGGATCCATGATTTGCGACCCATGCGACCTATGCGACTCTGCGACCCTAAGGTCGCCAGGTCGCCAGGTCGCAAGAGTCGGAAGTCAGGCAATGTGCGACCTTGCGACCCAGCGACCTCAAGGTCGCAAGGTCGCAAAGTCACAAAATGAAGTATTAGGGGAATCAGTTACTCAGCGACCTTTGCGACCCAGCGACCTTAAGGTCGCGAGGTCGCAAGGTTGCAAACTACCAACTTGCGACCTCATTTATTGCTCGCACGTGCGACTCCTTTTTATAAGGGCAGGTCGCTAGGTCGCATTTGTGACTCGCGGCGAAAATCGTGGAACTGCTCTGACAGGTAGGCTGGCGCATTTTCTTCCGGGTAAGTTGCCATTTCCTCCCTATGTTTCCTTTCCCAGCATTTCTTGCTAAAATCTAGCCACCCCATGGTCTTAATTACTTGCTGGTGAGTAGATAGGGTTTCCGGTTGAGTTTTATTGTTGTTTTGGTTCCCATAAACCCCAGGGTCACCTGTGTCTTGCCCAATTTCTCATGTCTATGCCTTATTTCCAGTTTAAACCCTTTCCAGCCGCACATGTTTCCCGTTAGGGAGAAATGATCCGCAAAACCGCGCGCGCTCGAAACCCCCTGGCAGGCCCAAGTGCGACTTGCGACCCAGTGACCCGGTCGCAAGGTCGCAAGGTCGCGCGACTCTCTGTTAGCGACTCTGCGACCCTGCGACCTAGTCGCAAGGTCGCGAGGTCGCATGTGAGGGATTTTGTAGATCAGCGACCCTGCGACCCCAAGAGGACAGTTAATTAAACTCTGCATTTGTAGACTTTATCTAGTCGTTATCATCATGTCTTTCTCATCCTGGGATTCTTTCTTGGATGCAACAGCTGAATTTAGAGCAGACACGGTACCGGTCCTCTCCGACTCTAGCAATATGGCACCCCGGGTATCCCGAAGGAGAAGTAAGCAGGTGGTGGAGGAAGAGTCAGACACAGACATACAAACATCTCCTCCACCAATATACAGAGACACCCTTTGCACCTTCGCAAAGGAGGACAGCCTTAGGTGGCATGAAGTATACCGCAAGTTCGCCATACCAGAAGATGAGTTTCTAGAAGATCTCCCGGACCGGGAAGTATACCTGAAGGTCAAGAAATCCAAATTGCACCTAGCAGGGTCACATCCCGCCATCTTTTCGTGCCCAGAAATGTTAGACTGGATCATACAGAAAACGGATCCTAAGAATTTCGCAATTCGAGATAGTAGAGGTAAAACTTTTGCAACGTTGGAGAGCTCAAAGGCACAGGTCTACTACTCGCTACCCCAAACAGAGGTAAATTTTACCCCGAGATGGTTTTCCGCAAATGAAGTACCGGTGGTTGATACAATCAGAAAATGGTGGGCGGAACCAGATAAATTTAAAATCAAGAAAGACCAGGAGTACCCGGTGGCCAGTCTGAGGAAGGTGTATAAGTTAGTGGCCGCCATGCTGTGCAGAGTGTACGGACGTTCAGACGCTACCACTTTCAACGAAACATGGGCAACCATTATGGAACACGTAACAGTACACGACACTCGGTTCAATTTGGCTGGTATATTAATGGGCTCCATGCACACAAATTTGGCTTCAGCTTTAGCCCCAGATGAGGGAGAGCCGTCAGAATTTTATATGGCTTCGTATTTATTAGATGCTGTCTGTGCCTAGCTACATGTTGAGGGATGGCCACATAACTGGGACTCCGAACAGACCCGGGCAATCCATTTGCAGACCAAGGTATTATGGGAATCCAGGTACAAGTTAGATATTGAGCAAATCTCTCATATATTCATTCCCGCCCTTTACGGGAAACTTTTTGGTCAAGACACCCCCTGCATGTCTTGGCAAGCAATGGAGACACTAGGTCAGGTGGCACACTGGTTTCCATTCGCTGAATTTACAATCATCCGAGTATTTGGCTCATTCAAAGCACCACATGCTCTGCCTAAGTTTATTACCGATAAGGTGCTCATGCAGGAGGTATGTTCCCATATGACCTCGGGTTTCTCCAATGTCCTTTCCAAAGGGAAGAAGAAACCTTGGCCCACTCTACCTCTCACCATTGGTGCTTATACAGTCAAGGACTTCAGAGAAGTAGGGCGTGAAGGGGAAGAGATAAAAAGTTACCACTTCAGAAATCTGGATTGCCAAACTTATGACCCAGTCAGGATAGTTCCTGAGCATTGTAAAAGGGCCAATTTTAGATGGAGTTATCAGCATGTCGAGCGCCCGGCAGAGGACGAAAGAAGAAACTGGTACAACGCAGACAGGCATCTAGCTCCGAGGATTGACTCTGACCAAGAAGAAGAGGATCACCAGAATTTAGAAGATAGGAGCTATAAACTGGGAGACGCTTCTTCCTCCAAAGATAAAAGAACACGGACCAGTACAGGGCCTGACACCTCGGATCAGCAAAGGGCAGCAGAAGCCCAAGCCAAGAAGGAAGAGGAAAAGAAAATGAAGGAGGATGAAGAGAAACGTAAGAAAGATGCCAGGACAGAGCGGAAAAAGAAGTAGGCTGAGGAAAAGGAAAGACAGGAAAAGGAAGCACAGGCGGCGGCAGAACAAGCACTTAAAGAAGAACTTGACAAAGTCGATCGTCAAAAGAAGGCAGAACAAGCCGCCGCAGCAGAGCGAAAGAGAAAAGCAGAAAAAGAAGCAGAAGCAGAGTCAGAACGCAGAAAGAAGGAGGAACATGACAAGGCAGAAGCCGAGCGCCGGCAAAAGGAGAAAGAAAAAGGACAAACACGGGATAGAGAGGATGAATTGATAGATGATATCGACATATCTCCCCTGGACATTCCTCCGAGTGGCAAGAAAAGTATCCTCCCTGATGACGATTTTCCCAGGGAACAAGAAGAAGAGGTCTTCGACCTGAATAGATTGACATTTGACAAATTCTCTTTCAAAATACGGCAAGAGAGAAGAAAAGCCTTGGCGCAAAGCCATTCCGCCATATCTATGGTCGCCACTGGAAAGGACATAGTCCCAGATACAAGGACTAACCCTGTAATGATAGCATCAGCAGGTACCGCCTTTGCCGCAGCTACGGAGGAAAATGTCACTAGAATGAGCAGGGAGATTATTTCCCTACAAAACAGGCTAAAAGCAACGGAACAAGAGAAAGAAGTACTGGAGAGTGAAGTGCGACAGCTCCAAGGTAAGCCTTCCCAAGTCAATGAAGTCCCACTAGCAGTCATGAAAGAATGTGACATATTGGAAACGACCATGCAGCAAGTATACAGAGAAAGGCTCGCTCTAAAACAAACAGTGGCCCAATTAGCAGAGGAACGAGTGGAAACCAAAGTGAAGCATGAGCAGCTCAAGGAGGCCTCGACAGCTTTAGACAAAATGATAAACTGGACAGCGCAGTACCAGCAAGCTCCCGAAAATGTGCCTAAGAAGGATTGGGGTCACACACAAGATGCCAAAGTACAAATCTGGATGAAGATGCAATCCAAAGACAAGCTGGTCAAAGACTTGGACAAGGTGGTGTCTGCATATAATCACCTGATCAGTGGTATAGACTCCATGAACGCTCTTCATCACATTCCGTCGTTGGGGGCACTGGATGAAACTAAAGATTGGGAGCAAGTAGATCAGGAAATTCAGTCCTTTCTGCAACCCTTGAGACAAGCTGCTGTCGCACCAGAATTTGAGGCATCACAAGAGAACCTAAACCAGCTGCTTGTCACTCCAGTACAAATTTATACCAAGCTTGCCTCCCTATCCATCCAGATTTCCCAGAAGAAGGAGACTCTGATACCGAATGGTTTGGAATGTAGGCATCGGTTAAAAGAAGAAACCTCTCTAGTCTCCCCTATAGCAGCGGATTACCGGGCCTGGCAAGACTTCCTCAAGGAGAAGAAGATAGATGCTCCAGACCTCTCAATTACGCGACCACCTCCATAGTTTAACTGCTGGGTCGCAGGTCGCATTCTTCCCCCAGGTCGCAAGTCGCACCTGCGCCCAAGTCGCAGGTCGCAAATCTTCAGGTCGCAATCTTTTGGTCGCAGGTCGCATGTTCGGCAAAGGTCGCAGGGAAGCTGAACCGTCGGGAAGTTGAAGCGTCGGAAGGCCATAAGGGCGTTTCTTGAATCTATAAATACCCCTGTGGGGCACATAGTTAGATGAGTGGCTCTTTTGTGGACTGAAGAGAAATATTGCATTGTAATTGAAGAACCATACTCTTGACATATGTAATACAAATACTTGTTAAAACCCCTTTGACTGGATGATGTGTTTAGCTGTGAAAAAACTGTGTGTATTCTGCATACAGTTTCAGAATATCGTTTGATTAATGAATCTGTGTTATTAATAGTATCATTCATGCTCCATAGCTATCTGTGATTGTGTTGATGATGCTCAAGTTTACTATTTACTCGTATGATGAATGTTAATGAACTGTTTTATTAGTATCTCGTTATATCTTTCGGAGAGTTAAGGGATATTCTCGCCATTAAGAACTGTTTCTTTGGTGGTCAGATTATCTTGCATCCATTTCATTTATGTCCCTAAAACCACTCTACCACTATCCCCTGTTTTCCTAATTTTCCACCTTCCCTACCCACAACATCAAGCTAGGGTTTTCCTTTTGACAAAAATCATGAGAAGAGATTCCATAAGGGAGGTCATCATTCCAGGTTTGATCCATCCAACTTGCAGGAGAACAATGCTTCTCCTTATGTTAAGAGATGTTTTGAAACCAATGGTTGTTTGATGTTTTGTGAGAGAATCCAAGAGGTAGGATATCTGGCTCAATTGACAAGCCTTTTTTTCCACCAGCTTCAGGAGAGATAAGGCTATCATAGCAGGTATTGAATTCACCATATCAGAAAATTTTATCGCCTCAGCAACAGGTATCCCGAACCATGGAGAAATTTGGTTCAGAGGGATGGACTTGGACATTGAGAACTGTAAAATGTTCTTAAAACCTCATTTCAAAGATGCTCCTGAGCACATATTTCCTTTCAGGAATTTACTTGATAAGTATGCCCCTTTGATGAAACTAATTATGAAGTATTTTACATGTGAAGGGAGATCCTAAAGATTGTACCAATACCATATAAGGTTGTTGATGCACTTCACTGCCACCAAGCCACTCAATTTTCCTAATTATCTATTCAGGAGTTTGGTCAAAATGACTGAAAAGGTATAGAGTAATGGAAAAGATCATCACACTAATTTTTTCCACCATGTTTTGGTCCAGCTTATTATTTTGCATCAGCTCTAAGCAATCAATGTGCCTTGGGAAACTTTCATGGAGACAGTTGCATATGTGCCTACTACTAGTCCACCCATCATTCAGAACATACCATCAGCATCAACATAGCCGAAAGAGGTTCCCTCTTCAAGTATACAAGCATAGGTTCCAAAGGCACCTAAGGTTTAAATCACTCAAACCTATGAGAAGGGTAAGAGGATGGTTTTTTCTCCTATGATCACTAAAGGTGTACTTTCACCAGAAACTACATTTGAGCAAAGAGAAACCATGGAGCAACCACCTATTCATGAGAGGGAGCCACCTGTGCATGAGGATGAGTCACTATTGCAGCAGCATGAGGAATAAGCACCTATGGAGGTTTACATGGCAGAGCAGGTGAAAGACAAGTCAGCTAAGGAGATAATAAGGGAAAAGGATGCAGATATAGCAGAGCTTAAGGATAGTCTCTCAAGGGAAAACCTCATGATTACCTTCCTACAATAGGAAAACATGCAGTTGAAGGTAAAACAACTGCTCCAAAGCAAATCAAAGGCATATTTTGAGGCAGACAAAGGTAAAGGAAAAGTAGTGGTAGATGTTGATCAGTTGGAATACATAGAGGCTAAAACAAATCCAAGGATGCCAAGAACAAGAGGGTTAACCAGGAAAAAATAAAAATAAAGAGAGTCATCTCCCCCATTAGCTCAGATAAATTTTGATGAGTTTATCACTGTTGAAATTGAGCAAGAAAAAGAGCTATGGCTTGACAGGGTGAATGTACATCTTGAGAAGCTTTTGAAGAAGGAAGAAAGGGATAATAACCTCTAGAGGAATATGGCAAGGCATTATTTCACTAGGAACCAAATCGCCAAAGTGAGGGTGAATAATTTGAGGAAAAAGCTTAAACAAACCCTAATTAAGCTAAAGGAGAAATATAACTTGGATTTTCTAGTCGAGGCATCCCTAGTTATTTATTTTATCATCCAAGGATGTTATGGACCAAAATTCAGCAAGTTTTGGACATTTTGGGTATTTTTTGTGATTTTTTGGAAAATATGGAAAATTGACCTTTGTAGAAGCATCGTGATGCGGCGTGACGCATTTTCTCAGAGCCTCCAAATGAGTAATTTTTTATATGGTTGGATTCCTCTTGACAAGCGATTTCCAGATATGGTCTCAGGTTTTGATGACACCCCTCAATTTTGGAGAAAAACTCAAAAAAACCTCTTTTTCATGCTTCTACCATTGTTTTTTCCTATGCGCAGCACTTCTGGAGTAAGGTTTGGAAAATGGATTTTTGAAGGCCTTATAGGAGCTATTTTCTCAGTTTATAGTTTGGGATGGATAGAGGACACAAAGGGATACCTAGCCCGATCTTCATATTTGTAGGAGGATGCCTTAAGGTCAGCCAAAATCACCCTCAAAGTGGCATGATGTTTCTGCTAATTGGCACGACACTTCTATCTTGGATTCTTTCTCGACAGGTGTCAAGCCAGAATGGTCCAAATTTAGAAGTTTTAGCTATCCTATGAGGTGTATTTTGGATAATAGAGTTTTTTTTTACCTCTCATTGTTGAGTAATCATGTAATTAATCAAGGAGACATACACTCCTAGTTATTAGCTAAATTTGGGGGGATTGTTTCTAACTTCCTTAGATTCTAGGTAATGACTCATAAGGTGCATTTATGATGTATTTTGGATCAGGTTTCTTCCTAATAAGGTTTTATCTCTTCTATTTTATATATGTAGTCCAAATCAAGTCATTTTAGAGGTTGGATAGCTGTTATTTGCAATGTGGAGCTTATGTACAAACATTTTGAGTGAAATCAAAGACATGTTGCAGCTATAATTTTGGGACTCCAGTGGTATGCTTATTAGCATTATTTTTCCCTAGTAACACCATAAATTTGAATGTTTATGCTTTCTTTCCATCACATGTATGCTTCTATATGATGAAATTATGAGTCTATGAACATAAATCTTGCTTTTTATGCTGTGTTTTATAATATTTTCATAAATGTGTTTTACCTCTTCTGATGAATGAATACATGTAGCATACTCATTTTGACTCTCTCTATCTCCTTTAAACCCTATACATAATGAAAAATTAAGTATGTTTCTTAGTATAACTACCTGGCCTCATCCTTATCTTTGTAGTTGTACCTTTGAGATCATTCCTAAAACCTAGACCTAGTTCCTTGACTGTCATTCCTATCCAGAAAAAATTCAAAACAAAAAATCCTAATTATTTGAGGTTATATCTAACCTAAGATCATTATATCTACAGTTACCTTATTGTTTGTAAAATTGACATTGAGAGAACCCTCACTACTTCGGTAGGGCTAGCTACCAAACCAAAAAAATTGGTTTGAGGTTACCTCCTTCAATCTCCATTCTCAGCCTTGGGAAACAAAGGGAGTGATAACATTTTTGGCGTCGCTGTTGAGGAGCGGTTGCAAAAATTTCCTTAGGGATACTTATTTTAGTTCACTAAAGGTTAGACTTGTGGGTGACAAGTTCTGACATTAAAAGAAGGTTGAGTTACAAAAATCGAGCCAAAGTGCAAATTCTCAAGAAAATTGTCTCCCAAAAGACACACTAGGTCAAATCTAGACCCAAACCCCTTGCCAAGTGTTAATGACCCTGAGAGTATTTGAAAAATTGGAAAGGCTATACACCTACTTGTGAAATCAAACTCCTTTCCTACGAGGTTAATTTCTCCAGAAGAATCGTCCTTCAATTTTAAATTTGAGACATCTTTGTTCAGTTATAAGTCTGACTCCTTTCTTTCAGAAACTTTCTTTTACCCCATTGATTTTGAGACCTACTCGCCATTTTCTGAGTCCTCTTATTGCAATCTTGATAGTGAAGTCTGATCTAATTTTCATAAACTTCAAGGTTTGGTCAATAAGTTTCAAGTAACTCATAAAAAAATATTATTTCCAATACCAACAACAAGCTTTTTCTTTGCCACCTACTATTACACCTTCTCACCCATCTACACCATCATCCCTCACTTTCACTCCATAATTACCTCTGCAAGTATACATTCCATTAACACCTTCACAACCTCCTCCGTAGTCATGGCCAGATTTAATATATTGATCCTACTACCACAACTCACTACACTACCTCAGAAATATGGTCAAAGATTTCCTCTTTTTTATGGAACATCAGAGGTTACTACTCATCAACACATTGTCAAATTAGTTGATTTCATCGATCTTGAAGAGATTGACAATGATGACGCCAAGATGTGCATCTTAGCACAGAGTTTCTTGGGAGAGGTTAAAAAATGGTTTCGCTCCCTAACAGTTGGTTCTATAGCTAATTCACAGCAGATAATTCATTTATTTATGGAAAAATGGGAGGAGACGAAGAACCCTTTATAGATTCTAGTTGAATACAAAGCGTTGAAAAGTAATCCTAATGAGTTTGTACAAGACTTCACATCTAGATTCAATAGAATTTATGACTCCATTTCTGAGAATATAAAGCCTCCTCCAAGCTTTTTGTTACTTCATTACCCTAATGGTTTCGATCCTAATATGGCTTACTAGTTGAAAGAAATAAACCCATCCACCCTTGAAGAAATGCAGAGAAATGCAGTGAGCATTGAAGCGAATCTGATTATCAAGAAGTCAAAAATTAAGACAGAAAAAAGGGTAACCATAAAGGAAGAAACATCTACTTCATCAGAGGGAAAACTCAACACCTTCATAAAAACAATGGAGAAGATGATGGATAAAATGACCATCGCGGATAGACAAATTGAACCCTCAATTAGAAATCCTAATTTCAGGGGTCAAAATCAATAGCCTCAATACAGGATCAAGCAAAGGGAACAGAGGGATCAGGATCCACAAATTCAACAAAAAATTTGCACTCCATTTCCGCAAAACTATACTAAAGGCCCTGATGAAGAATAAGAATATATTTCAGGTGAAAATCATTTATTTCAAGAAAATCAGCAACCTATTTTCCTGACTGAAGAAGTTCAGTTTTCTGCATAAATTTATGCACTGGACGATCAGCAATATGTTTGGTCAAATGATGATATATTATCAGTACTGACAAAATATTACCATAGGGGATATCAAAATGCTCTTACTCAGGTACAGAGGCAGTATGGTTTGAGAAATAGGAACGTGCCTATAACCTCAAGTCATTAAAAATTGAATTCTCAAACAGAAGCTTACCATAAAGAGATGGCTACTTCAAATCAAAGCAAAGATAAAGGACTTGATGTTCCTAATCATGCAAAATGAAATGAAGCTTCTACCAGAAATTAGAAGAAAGATAAAGAAGTTCAAGATGGAGGACAGAGAAAGGAGATTCCACACAAAGATCAGCCCAAAAATAAAGACGCACCATCCAAAGAGGTAGAAAAACATTTTTCTCTTTTTAGTCTTGAAAATGAAATCTAAAAACTGAAAGTATCCATTCATTTAAATGAAATAGCTAAGAATGACCGGTATAAGTTTCAAGTAGCCAAGTTTATTAGGGTATATCAAATGTTTGATATGGTCAATGTGAATGATGATCACCCTGAACTTTTATTTGGTCCTATTGTTAATGGTGGCTTAGAATATAGTGAGGTCCCTCCTTTTTATCTTAGCCTCAAAATCCATGATTTTATCCTCCATAACACCATGTTATACTCCATAGCGTCTCACAACCTCATGCCTAAATCCATCATGGACAAACTAGGTTTGGATATCACAAGACCCTATCATGACCTTTACTCTTTTGATTCATGAAGGGTTAAATATCTTGGTCTCATTAAAGATTTAGTGGTGTTTTTAGAGAAAATTCCAGCCAAGAATGTCCTCATGAATGATGTTGTTGTTGATAACCCTCCCAGATATGGAATGTTGTTCTCCCAATCATGGGGAGAAAAACTTAGAGGCACCTTGCAACTCGACTTTTCCTATGCTAAATACCGGTATTTGGGAAACTCAAAAAACTATACTGGGAAAATAAGATGAATTACATGATCAATAGCAAAGAAAAGCCTAATAATCACCCCATACATGTTTTTCACATGGATTTAGAGTCTTTTATCTTATTCAATGATGATAGTACAACATCCTCAGAATTTTTGATGGAATAAATAGCAAAAAAATCAGATTTTCAAATTCTGTTTTAAAAAATTTAAGTGTAGCAAAACAAGAAAAGATGCCAAGTGGCTTGAAGCCAAATGCATCAGCCAAAAATAGATATGAAATAGTGAAAGAAATAAAACCTATTGTTACAGTAGACCTTTCTCAAGCAGCTAGTCAAGATCAGTAATCCAAATTGTCGCTTCCTGATGAAGAAAATGGTTTGTGGACCATGGATTTCGATGGAGCCTTAGGCAAGAAAGGAGATGGAATTGGAGTGTGGATTCACAACTCTATAAATTAGTCATCTAAACTTCCTCCTAATTTTATAATTTATTCTTACAAATTGGCATTTGATTGTTCAAACAATGAAGCAGGATATGAGGCTTTAATAGTCGGTCTGAAAAGTCTCAAGAAATTAGGTGCCAGGAAAATTTTTGTGTATAGTTACTCTGAATTGGTAATAAAGCAGGTAAAATGGGAATACAAGGCCAAGCATTCGAGAATGCAAGCTTACCGCAATGCAGTGTGATACATCCTCAAGACCTTCACTGAATATACTTTGTCATTGATTCCAAGGGACGACAATGATATTGTTGATTCTCTTGCCACTTCAGCCAACATGTTCAAAATTCCATTTTATCCCAACAAGAAGTATGAAATTAATCTCAAACATCGCCCTGTTGTTCCAGATAATGTTTAGTATTGGCAATTTTTTCAAGATGACAAGAAAATCAACAACTTCTTGCAGGTGGAAGAGGAGTTTGTGAGTTCACAAATAGATGACCAATTTTATGAAGATGACCAAGAAGTAAATGCAGCATAAATGAAGGTATTACAATTCAAAGACATCTCTATTCCAAGAGGTATTGTACCTTTGGAGGAGTTTTTTGAACAAGATGATGTTGCAAGGAAACGAGCAATGTTGCCAACAGAAGTAGGAGTGGAAGACCTCAATATTGGCACTCCTAAAAAACCCAAAATGGTCAAGATTTAAAAATCATTGATCTTAGAAATGAAAGGTAAATATGCAGCACTCATGTCTCAGTTTGCTGATGTTTTTGCATGGGAGTATTCTGATCTAAAAGTGTATGATAAGATTATAATTCAGCACACCATTCCTATAAATCTTGCTCAGGACCCTTTCCGCCAGAAACTAAGGGGAATGAATCCAAAGTTGTTGTGCTCCATTCAAAAATAAGTAAACTAGTTGTATACTGTTGGTATTATAGTTCCTCTTAGTTTTTCAAATTGGATGTCAAACTTAGTGCCAGTGAGAAAGAAAATCGATGAGATTCACTTGTGTATAGATTTATGAAATATGAATAAAGTATTGCTTAAATAAAACTACCCACTTCTAAATATGTATCATATTCTACAAAGGGTGGTTGGTTCTTCCAGAATTTCATTATTACATGGATATTCCAAGCATAATCAGATTTTAGGTCATCCAGATGATCAGGAGAAAATAGCTTTTACAAACCTTGGCGTACTTTTATGTATGCTAAAATTCCCTTTGGATTGAATAATGCAAGAAAAAAATTTCAGAGAGCAATGGATATCACCTTTTCCAATGAAAATGATGTATTTTTGGTCATTTATCTTGATGACATCACATTTTTTTCCAAGACGAATGAAGTGCACTTGCAGCATTTGAAAACAGTTTTTCAGAAGTGCAGAAAATTCGGCATATCGTTGAAACCAAAGAAGAGTTTTTTTGCTATGGAAGAATGGAAATTTCTTGGTCATGTCATATCTAAAGACAATGTCCAGATGGATCCTTCAAGGGTTGAATCAATTCAGAATTTGGACCACCCTAGAAGCAAGAAGGAAATCCAGTCATTCAATGGTAAATTCAACTTCTTGAGAAGGGTTATTCCTATCCTTCTTGAACATGTAAGAGAAATTACTGATATGTTGAATAAATACAACGAGGTTAAGTGGTCCGATGAGGCAAAGAAATATTTCAATCAAGTTAATTTTGCATTGTCTCATGCTCATATTCTTATCATCTCTGATTATACACTTGATTTCATCATTTTTTCCTTTTCTTCTGAACATATTCTAGTTGTTGTCCTTATGAAAAATAAATATCAGAAAACAAAATATCCCATCTCCTTCTTCAGCAGAACCATAAGATATGCAGGCTTGAATTAAAATATCATCGAAAAATAGGCCTTGGAACTAGTTAAAGCATTGAAGGACTTTCGAGTCTACATTCTTCACTCTCATGTTCTTACATATGTCCCAAACGTTGTTATCAAAGATGTGTTAACACATAATGATCCTTAAGGTCGGTGTGGCAAGCGGATAGTTGTCATGTTGGAGTATGACTTGGAAAACAAACCTACAAAACTGATCAAGGGACAAGGCAGCTTGGATAAGCTCATGGAAAACTCAAACTTGCATGCCTTGGACATCAATTTCATTGATGCATTATCTGAGGAGCAAGAGGTTGATTCATTACCTCAGGTATCTGAAATTTTTTCTTCATCACCATGGTATGCTAATATTATACATGTCCTGTAACATTTGAATCCTCCTCCTGGCTTTCCTAGCATTAAAGGTAGATATCTAAAGTTGAAGGCTCTTAAGTATTGCAGTGTTAATAATGTTTTGTATTGGAAAGATCTGGGTGGAGTTTTGTTGAACTGTTTGGTAAAAGGTGAAGTTGAAAAAGTGATGAATTATTTTCATAAAGGTGATTGTGGTAGTCATATTTTCTGGAATACTACGGCAAACAAGTACTAAGGGCTATATTTTATTGGCCAAGTTTGTTTTTCGATGTTTATAAAATAGTCATGAGTTGTCATGAATGTCAAATTTTTCAGGGAAAGAGAAAGCTCTTGTCGTTACCCTTGAAACCAATTGCACACTAGAGAATTTGGCGGAAATTCCGACGGCCAAATCGTCACTATTCCGACAAATTGTCGTCGCAGGAGCGACAGTTAGAGGGCGGGCAAATCGTGGTTTACCATACCGTCGCAGTTCCGACACAACTAAAAAGTGTCGCAAATGATCGACACTTTTCCGACGCTTCCAAACAAGCGTCACTCTTCCGACGTCTCCTAATCCGTCGCACTTCCGACCTCAATAAACCGTCGTACTTCCGACCAAATTTGGTCCGACGTTTTGAACGTCGCTCTTCCGAAGTCTCAGAATCGTCACAATTAGGGACGAAATGTGGTCCGACGTTTTTAACGTCGCTCTTCCGACGTCTCAGAACTCGTCACAATTACGACGAAATGTGGTCCAGACGTTTTGAACGTCGCTCTTCCGACGTCCTGTAAACCGTCACAATTACGACAAAATGTGGTCCGACGTTTTGAACGTCGCTCTTCCGACGTCTGTAAACTCTCGCAATTCCGACGCTTACGAGACGCTCGAATTGCGACGAAGGTTCAATTTTAAAAAAAAATGAAATTTTAAAAGAGGAAAAACGCTCGTTTTGAATATATTATATGAAGTAAAACAAGTACATGAAGTCATTACATTTTCACATTTGAAGATTTGAACCCAAATATCCATCCAGAAAAGTGGAAGTCCCACCCCAGCACAATGATAGAAAAATACCCCATGTCACATACACGGACATGATATAAAACCCGATAACGGTCCACATGGAGATTATCGACAATCCGAGAAAGCATCCAAATATGCCCAAGGCATTTATAAGAAAGTGAAATAGCAAGATGTAGAATAGTAAAACAACAGATAGAGTACCGACATCCATTGTTCCAAATACAAATTAAAGTACCCAAAATCCTTGAACGAGAGAAAAATGCTAATCATGTGAGGAGTAAGATATGTCCCAAATATAAAAAAGACCATGAGACCATATCAATAAACCACAACATAGATCGAGCATCTCTAGTTTTGAAGGCAAGAGTGATAAACATTAATCATTTTTTTTTCACGAAAAAACGTTGTTTTGAATATATTACATGAAGTAAAACAAATCCATGAAGTCATTACATTTTCACATCCCGAAGATTGGAACCCAAATATCCATCCGAAAATGTGGAAGTCCCACCCCTGACACAGTGATAGAAAAATACCCCCATGTCACATACAGGGACTTGATATTAAACCCAAGAATCTGCCTCGCATGGAGATTATCGACAATCCGAGAAAGCATCCAAATATGCCCGAGGCATCTATAAGAAAGTGAAATAGCGATCAGTAGAATAGTAAAGCAACGGATAGAATACCGACGTCCCATTGTTCCAAATACAAATTAAATTACCCAAAATCCATGAACAGAGAAAAAACTCTAATCATGTGAGGAAGACCATCGGACCATATCAATAAACCAACAACATAGACCAACATCGCTAGTTTTGAAGGCGAGTGATAAACATTAATCATTTTTTTCACAAGAGAAAAAACGATGTTTTTAATATATTATATGAAGTAAAATAGTCCATGAAGTCATTACAACAATATAGAGACAGATTGTCTCGTAGATAAGAAAAAATGATAATCGATGTTGTGATGTTTCCTTCTTTTAAGAATGTATCGGAGGCAGGCCCTATATCTTGGCTTGTTGTTGTCCTCTTTAGTAATTCTATGTTGATTATTTCATTTCACCGATACTCTTTAAATCGCTTTCCGATACTCTTTGACCTTTGTTCATCCTTTTTATCCTTTTTATCATGATATACTGTGGTAAATAGGCAAAAATTTATATAAGGATAATTTTTTACAAAAGTTCCATCATTTCTTCCCACCATTGAACTTCTCAAGTGACTGTCCTTTGCAACTTTCTTAGTGTTTCATCGACCTCAGTATATCCGAAGAAATCAGGCTGATTTGGGAACAAATGATTTACTTCATGCTCAAGAAAAATAAATTCTCCAATCATGTCATGAAGGTTTTTCCCCTCGTAGGCAATCGTTGTTGTTGATGAATCCGGTTGAAGAACTAGCTTGATTATCAGCATATTTGTCCAATTTTTCAACATAACTATCAAGGTCCATTAGCTTATCTTCTGCAACTATAGGACTGGGTAATCCTCTATTTAACAAAATATTCAATCTTTCTCTGAAGGCAATGATTTCTTCTTGCATATCTGAGCACCTTCGTTCTAAATTCTGTACCAGAGTTCTTTTAGTAAAAAATTTCTTTATTTCCAGAATTGTTCCGGTCCTGTCCTGAATATCAATTTCTGCAATTTGATTCTTAGTCTGAGTATTCAAAAAATGTATAAGTCTATTGGCCTCTTCTGGCATATTTCCCAACTCTTGTCTTGATCTCTCAATCTCATCCAGAGCCAATTTAACTAAGTTATTATGTTCATCCATTATCTGAATTGAGGGCCAAACATCCTTTATTGATTGAATGATATTATCCCAAAGAATATCATTTATTTCTTTTAAAGGTTTCTCCAATGTGAGATCCTTTTCCAATGCTTTGACTGCTTTTTCTAATTTGTTCACTTCTCTTGTTTTATCAGCAACACTCATTTTTGAAAGATCATATTTATGTTCTAGAGTGGCCAATTGTTCCTTTGTTTTGTGAAGCTCTATGGCCTGAATGTTCATATCTTCCATCGACTTTGTTAATTCATCAGTGTTCAAATTTGCAGTGTTGCTCTGTGACAATTCTGCTGGCTGACTTGTTGTTGCTGTACCTGTCACTACTCCTGCTGTAGATACTAGAATATTTGCCTGCTTATCTTTTAATGCATTCTCAAGCTCTTTTTCAGTTGCAGTAAGTTGCTCATTCAATTTTAAAAGCAAATCCATTAGTTCTTCCTCAGAATTTTGTTTGATGATTTCTGCAGTCTGTGGATGTCTTGAGGCCGGTAACTTTAATTGTTTTCTCAGAGCTGCAATATCATTATCTTTTTTCTTGATCAAAGCTTCAATACCTTCCACATCTTTAGGATTATGACCCAAACCAATGATTATTTCCTCTAAAGTTTTGATTCTATTATCCTTAGCCTGGGAGGAGGCTTTTTCAAGCTGCAACTGTGTATTAGTATTATCCAAAGAATCCTGCAAATTATGGGTCATCATTGATTTATCCGTCAAAGTAGAATAAATCATCTCACCTGTTTGCTTGTGTAGCTCAATTTGATCTAAAGGATGGATATCCTTTACTAAGACTTCAAAATTAGTCCTAACGTAATCTGCAGCTGTCTGAGGCTGCCGCACCTTGGGCTTCAAATGGCTCATTAACATCCTACCCTGTTGGATGTCATAAGCTGACATCAATCTTTCTTGATTTTTTGGAGCCATCTTCAAATATTGGTTGTACACTTTAAGTCTAAGTGGATCGTTCCTGGCCTTTATATTGGTGAATGTTCTTTTGATGTCCCAGGCAGTTTTTACTGGAGGTTTGAAAGAAGATATTTCTGCACTTTGTTACCCCTGTATTCCCTGTTTTTCAAAATTAGTGGATGTCCCACTACCTGTATCTGTTTGCTGACTGTCTTCTCTTCCCTGGCTGTCAGGGGTTTCCTGAAATGATTCATCTTCTCGAAGGGGAGTTAATTTCTGCCTTTTAACATCTTGCTGTTCAGAAGAGCCACCAATAGGAGTAGATGTTTCAGCCTCTCTCTTTTTGCCCTTTTCTATATTCAGAGGAGTTTGTAAAATAGAAATTTCTGGCTCACTGATCTGAGTAGGAGGAATTTGTCCTTGACCTTGTTCTTTAGAAGTCTCTCGTTGCTCTGTCATTATGAATTTTTCAATTATTTGTATATCAGGCTCCTTTTCTTTTCCTTTAGATTCTACTGCTACTGTACTAATCTCCTGCAAATTTTGTTGTAAAGTCCTGGCTGAAGAAGATCTCTGCACCTGTCCAAAAGAATTAAAACGTGTTTAAACAGGCGCTGGTTATGACAGAAGAACCCTGAAATACTCGGCTTCAATTCTCTTCAGCAAGGTAACGGTCAGCAAGCGTTAACAGTTGGTTTTTGAATTTTGTTGCATGGAAGACTGGCTAGCGCACGGAACAATGAAAATGACGCAGACGCAATTTGTTTTATTTACAAAGTCAAAAGGGTGGTGGGGAACAATGAAAATGACCCGAAAAAGATTAGGGCGAATTTGATAAGAAATTCGCGTCACAACTCTCCCTCCGTACGCCAGCCAACTTCGGACCCGAAAAAGATTAGGGTGGAATTCATTTGGTTTTCGTGTCACAAAATTGGCCGACGTCAGCAGGCTATTTTGGAACGCGAATTTGGTTTGAATTATGGTTTATCGTCGTTTGAAGTCCGGCGGGCTCGACTCAAGAGAACCGGGGTCGTGAACACTGTTCAAATATAAAAATCCCGCTTAATAAAGAGACAAGATTGTTGTGCTTTCGGAACCTGACCCGAGGATTGGACATGAGTTAACAAACAAAAGGAGAGCAGAACCAGACTTGCACCCGTGGTCAAGCCCTGTACCAAAACCACGAGCGGAATCACAAAAGCGGGTTGCCCATATCGCACCGCTTTTGCGGAGTAGGCGGTATTTCCTATTCACGAGCGATTCCATAGGGAAAGCGACACGTGGCGAAGTGACCCCCGGAAAACCACCGTTTAACCCGCGCCATCGTACGTTAAAGCCCGACGTTGGAAGCCGAGCGAAATTGCCAAGAGTCGTTGATTTGGAGAAGGCCCATCGGACGGTGGTCGCACGTTGAACTTGCCCGGAGGTTAACTAAGGTGTGCGGAGGATAGCCAGGTACGATACGAGTGTTTGATTGGTTATTGATATATATAGGTGGGGCCGGAGTATAATGAAATTGTTTAATTAAACAATTTGCGGATAATTAGCATAAGTCCGGAGCGTGATTGTTGTAAGGCTGGGTGGTGAAATATAGAGCCGAAAGTTCATTACAAGTTATTTATTTAAAAAGAAACGTGGAGTATAAATACAAAGTGTTCGAAAGTTAAAAATTGGTTATAAGGCTTGGAGATAATATAAAGTCGGGAATATAAATTAAAGTCCAACCATTGTGGATGGTATTTATTTATCAAATTCTACGAATTTGATAAATAAACCCGAAGAAAGAAGAAGTCAATGAAGACCCATGCTGGAGGAAAAGAACGGGGTAAACCAGGGGAAAATGCTGACAGAGCGATTGTAGACACACCAGCTCTCCTTAGGGGTCCAATTTCAGTTTTGTTGCGTCACACGATGATCTCTCTTCTCTGGAATTTACTTGTATTGAAGATCACTATTTTAGGAATAAGGAGTTATTTTCTCCAAAAATAACCCTAGCCAAACATTGACAATGCATCAAGGATATCTTTCTATGCTACATAAGTACATATGTTCTACTTCTAAATCATGTCTTGGAAGTGGTTGTTTTGTTGGAAATTATTCACCAGTTGATTTCATACCAAAGTCTTTTTCACATTTTCAACATCCAATACATGAAAAAGATAATGGTTTAAAACAACATAAATATTTGAAATTTTGCAAGAATTGTCTGGCACACTTTGAATATGAATTTTGAAGTCAAGTGCATGATGCTGTATAGGATCAAGTGTCATTTTGAATACCAAATGTTTCACAAGAAACTTCTCAACATGCTACCCTGCAGTAAGGATTAAATGACAATATCGCATCAACTATTTCCATAATAAAAGTGCACCTCGGCCATAAGACTAAACAACTACAAATGTTGTAGATATAACAAGACCACACAATCAAATGTATTCCACAAGGCCAATACTGTATGAAAAATGAAAAGGAGTTTGCAACCAAAAATACCTTAGGCAACTAATTCAATTAGATACACCAAACCATCAGCAAAAAGGAAAACCAGCCTACTTGGCCCCAATATTTTCAACTGGGTCCTCTAATTCAACCAATAAAAAGGCAAAAACCATAGCATTGAGATACATTTCATTACACTGTCAATAACAATAAAATTTGACTCAGCCATAACCCTTTCCTTTTAGACCACTGGGTAACAAATATGTTTCCTTTCACCTTTGAGTTTTCAAATTATGCCTACCAAATCTAAGACATTTAAGAAGGGGAACTAATACAACGTTAAAAAGAAAACTAGAGCACACATCTAAAATAACAACCCTCCATGAAAAATTAAAATAACACATTAAAATCGAATATAAGTGGACAAGGAAAGATCCACCGCACTGAAGTTTCACGTGCAGGGGACCTTCCTTTAAACATAATTTTTTCTCTGACCTGCAATTTTTTTGTCATTGAGCCATCCTTGTTGAAGTACAACTCCTTTTCCATAGCTCTTGTATTAACTACCTTCTCTCTGTCGCGTAATCTCAGAGTCCCTCTTCTGCTTGAGCGATTAAAGGAAATGGGTGAAAACCTGAAAGAGAAGACAATTGTCTGCCATAATTATCAAACATTGCACCCAACTTCTTCCCCTTTCCATTGTTACCCAATGAGGTAGATGTGGCAATTGTTGTCATACTTCCCAAAGCAGAGGCCATCTTCTCTTATCCTGAATATAGAATTACAAGATCTTCATATTAGTATGAACCTTAAAAAACATGACTCCCATCGCTAAAAACCACTTTTAAGTTGTAACAGGAAAACTAAACAACTATCGCAACTTTTGGCAACTTCTGGAGCATTAAGAGAGAAACAACCAAAGAGAAATACAACCACAATCCTCATTTTAATGAGACCGGACTATATATTTGCATTAAGATAATATAAAGAAATCACGACTATATTAAGGCCACCACAAAACAATCTTTAACCAGTGTCTCTCGCAGCCTTCAGGTTGCCATGCTAGAGGTTGCATATTTTTAATTTAAATTCTAGACCTCTCGTGCCCATCTATGAATGCATCCAATGGGATATCTACATAAAATGCTCCTTTATATCCCCAAAAACAAATTCCCTACTACAAGAGCACCAGTATTGATGGATCAGCCCACACCATCCCACCCACTAGAAATGGTGAAAAAGGAAACCCGAGAAAACTTCTGAAATATCTCAAGATGACTATATGGGTGGTTCTCATGAATCAACCAACCATTCAGAACATGCTCATCAATCCAAACCATGAGTATTATGTGACAATATTCAAGCAGGCACTGAATCGGATTTCTGAAGCTATGTTAGAGAAACCCTAAACTCTCACTGAAAATAGGTGAAATGTGGCACCACTCAGTGATTGACATGTGCCAATTGGTACAAGTGGTAGACAATTGGCATGCTCAAACAACGAGGTGATGCAGGAATGACATGAGGGAGAAAATATCAGAAAAGCCCCAAATCTGGAGAACTAAAGCTCATCACCAACCCGAGATTGACAACTTTACATGATGTAACCTATGAAATCGTAAATGGAGAAATCATAGTAACAATAAAGTAACCTATGTAACAATAAAGTTGGATTCATCCCGGGAGTGGTAATGGGAGAAATCATAGTGAACAACAGGAAACATGCAGAGTTTCTTACAATCAAATAGATGAAAAAACACATACAAAAAACCTAGATAATAATCATGAACAAGCTTAATATTGAATTATGAACTGTAAAGGAACTTACAAAATGTGACATTACGAACCTGGTCAAGCGCACAAGCAAAATATCCTGGACATGACCTTGGTTGACAAGTTGTATTGCTCATGATGCAAGAGGATTTGTACCTGCACTGCCAAGTCAATCAAAATCCATCATTATCTATACAATAAATACAAGTAATCGATGTAGTATTTTTTACTCTAAGATGCATTCTTATGATAATGTTAGAACATATGTTGAAAATTTCAAAACATACCTAAATAAGCTCCTCTTCGTTTCAAGAACAATTTATTGGAGTCGCATGAACTTGGAACAAGCCTCCCACGATCTGAAAGAGTAGCAACTAAGTCAACTGTGACTTTTTTGTTGCTACACTGGATCGAGGGAGGTTTGCTCCAAGATTAAATCGTTCCAATAAATTATTCTCTACTAAACAGGGCCAACCACGTGAAGGTGGAAGCTCTTATGGCCCCTCCCCCCCCCTCGCCCCTCACATCACTCTCAATTCCTCAATACCCAATCTATATTTCATTTTTTACTTCATGAGCATAAAAAAAAATATTCAATAACTAATAAAAAAACAATTCAACAAAAAGTACGCAAGGAAACATTGCAATTAATGCTTGACATAAAAATAGTATGATAAATGAGTTTTTATATAACGCAAAAAACGTTCCAAGTATGGTAACGTTTGTCTTATAATAATACAATATTTTACATTATCGAATTTTCTTTTTCTTCTTCCTATTTCTAAAGCTCCTAATTACATCATCAATATCATCATGCTCTGCTCCTGTTTCGTGCCTTTCGACCCGCACTGCCGACCTAGTTGCGTAGTCACGATGTCTGGTCTCATCCAGTGACGGGGCATCGCCTACAAAAACAGATAATATTAAATTTTAATTGTCAGTTTTTAAATATCATTGAACTAGTTCGGTAATATTAATAAATAAAAAATTGCAATGAGATTATTTACCTGGTGCACCAGTTGTCGCCGCTGACCTAGTTGCGTAGTCACGATGTCTGGTCTCATCCAGTGACGGGGCATCGCCTACAAAACAGATAATATTAAATTTTAATTGTTAGTTTTTAAATATCATTGAACTAGTTCGGTAATATTAATAAAAAAAATTGCAATGAGATTATTTACCTGGTGCACCAGTTGTCGCCGCTGACCTAGTTGCGTAGTCACAATGTCTGGTCTCATCCAGTGACGGGGCATCGCCTACAAAAACAGATAATATTAAATTTTAATTGTCAGTTTTTAAATATCATTGAACTAGTTTGGTAATATTAATAAAAAAAATTGCAATGAGATTATTTACCTGGTGCACCAAATTTCGGAAATTTCTGTCTAAGGCTTGAACCTAGTTGCGTAGTCACGATGTCCGGTCTCATCCAAAGGAAGAGTATCGCCACAAAAATCAGATAATATTAAATTTTAATTGTCGGCTTTTAAATATCATTGAACTAGTTCGGTAATATTAATAAAAAAATTGCAATGAGATTTATTATTTAATTGTGCACTCGCCTGTCTAAGCACACTTAGTTGCGTAGTCACGATGTTTGGTCTCATCCAGTGACGGGGCATCGCCTACAAAAAAATATAATATTAAATTTTAATTGTCAGTTTTTAAATATCATTGAACTAGTTCGGTAATATTAATAAAAAAAATTGCAATGAGATTATTTACCTGGTGCACCAGTTGTCGCCGCTGACCTAGCTGCGTAGTCACGATGTCTGGTCTCATCCAGTGACGGGGCATCGCCTACAAAAACAGATAATATTAAATTTTAATTGTCAGTTTTTAAATATCATTGAACTAGTTCGGTAATATTAATAAAAAATTGCAATGAGATTATTTACCTGGTGCACCAGTTGTCGCCGCTGACCTAGTTGCGTAGTCACGATGTCTGGTCTCATCCAGTGACGGGGCATCGACTACAAAAACAGATAATATTAAATTTTAATTGTCATTTTTTAAATATCATTGAACTAGTTTGGTAATATTAATAAAAAAAATTGCAATGAGATTATTTACCTGGTGCACCAATGGTCACCGTTGGGACTGTTGCCCTATCTTCCTCTCTGGTGGTAAGATCCTCAGGGGAAACATTCTCTGTCATTTAAACAAAAAATTTTATAAGGACAACCATCAAGGTATAATTAGAAAAAATTATAAGTGGAAATTAATTACCGTCATGGCCCTCACTGATAGTAGCATTGTCGACCTGGTACCTACTACAATGATCAGGTTGCACGTGAGGATCATCTACATTTGGCTCTAAAACTGGGTTATTTGTGTCGTCGGTAGTGTTGCTCCCCTGATTTAAACAAAGTTGTTAGACATTAAATTTATGGATGAAAACCAACATATTGAAAGGTTAATGTTTTACCTTATCAGGCATTCTAGATCTTGGGACCTGCCCCAAGCTTATGCGACGTTCAACTACGGCTTGATAGCCGAAATGGAAAGCGATATTTTTATCTTCCTCTGTTGTTTCTGTTCCGAAGTCATCACCCTACATTACATATGTCTGTGTATTTTTAATCATATTTGATAGGATTACAAAAACGTTGGAAGGCGATACAATTAATTATAAGATGTTTAGCTACTTAATTACAATTCTTGCAGCTAATTTCAAGTAGCCACCCTGGCCGATCTTGTGATGGCCCTTTTTCTCAATCCTAGCTTTGGTTGCCTTTGAGGTGTCAGCAACCTAGCATCAAAAGATTGAAGTCAGATATGACGTAGCACACTTTTATTTTAGACATAAAGAAAATTAAAGCTATTGAATTAAAGTTGTAATTTACCTTGCGGGTCCAGTTGGCATTTTTCCTTCTTTCTTTGCCCTTTTCTCTTTTCCATCATGGATGAGTGCTCTCCACTCACTCTATGGAACTGTGAGAGGACGCTCATATCTAGGGTTAAATTGCAATTGCGTCCTATAGGTGTCCCTGGTATATTTCAAATATTTGCCGGCAACCCGAGCCACCGCTGTTCTGTCAAATATGCCGACCCCAAAAAGTGTTTCTAGATAATCTAGAAGTTATTTTTTCAGGTTGGAACTCTGGGAATTCCACCCTGTGCGTATGGTTGGGCCAAAAATTACCAACGCATGGCTCTCCAGATACCTGTAGAACTCATTGTTTCCTACACATAAAATTTAAAAAAAAAAAAAAAAAAAAAGAAGATATTATCATTAATTTAAAAATAAAAATCGTGATAAATATGTTTTAGATAAAGTACATGAAATATTTAAAATATTAAAATTTACCTGGGAGTTGTACATGCTTTATAGGGACACCTTCATCATTCACCAACAACGTGCCATTAATGGTCCCTGTGGAGCTGACACGTGTATCTCCAGGAAACGCAATAATGTAGTTGGCCATATCAGCCTCATCATTGCCAACAAGTTCAGCAGTTGGCTGGGTGTCTGCTTGGGCAGGGTGTGTTTCTTGCCTGGCACCTAAAGGAGTAGAAGGTGTACAAGAGGGTTGTTGGGAAATCCCTTGCCCTTGTGTCCCACTACCACCAACACCGGATTCAGCAAATTCCAGAAAACACTACATACAAAAGAACTTTTCGTTAGTTTAGTCAATGTAAAAATCAAAAATCAAACTATCACAATTCATCTCATGCAGAACAAAAAAAATATCCTTTTGAATTTTTATTATAACCTGATATCTTTCTAGCTGGCTCATAAGTTGTTTTATCTTCTCTTCTGTTTCAGGTGTTTGAGGCGCGTCTATCAAAGTATTAAATTTCGACCTTGCATTTCGTGCCTTTTTTCGCAACAAGAACACTGGAGATAGGGATGAAGAAAGCTCTTCCTCAAAGAGGGAATCATCAAGCGTACCATGGCTAGGTGTCTGCATATTTGAACAAAATTAATATTATTTCAATTATGTAAATAACTAAAATACCTGAAGATAGAGAAATGCTGGCACTTTACATGTTCTTCCGCTGGCCTCTTTCCGTGATCATCCCGTCTCTGGGTTGTTCCCGCACTGCTCTCATCAGTCTGCCACATTGCAATAAAATTATAAATGTAAAAACTTGAAAACAATATCTAACTTAAAAACACAAAATGAAAACCGAAATAATTTCTAATAAGACACCGGACGACAAAGTTAGAGTTTCAAATATGCCTTGCATTGAATTCAGTCCTGGAAACATGTCATTGCACATTAAGGCACCCAAACAAGAGACGAGTTGACAATGAAGACCTTATTGAATATATTGTTGGAGCAACTTCTAGTAAACTTGTTGTGAAGACATTGAGGACATTTTTGGAGCAACATTGTTGAAGCTGATGGTATAGCATTGTTGGAGACGATCTTGAAGGGCCTTGAAGTGAAGCTTTTGGAGCAAATATTGAAAAATCCTTAGAGAATTTAAGTAAGGCACTTTCTATCTTCCATCACCTTTTTCCTTTCAATATCCTTTAAACGATTTTGTTGATATTTAATGTTTGAAATCACGTTATAATTCCTTGATTATATGTGTTTGGGGACTAGAATAATTTCACACTAAACCATGCAAACTTAAAAGTAACTTAACAGATCCATAAAGCAATAATAATCATAATTCCTAATTTCCTATTGTACGATCTGATGCAAATTATTCAAACATGAAGCAATGAAGACATGCAATGTCTGAATTTCAAGATTGATGAACCAATACAAGAAGTTAGAAACTACAACTTTGATTCAATACTGTGTGTCCTAACTCCAGGAAGGAATCTAGTTTGTAGTACAGAACATGCATCGTGTATTATCAATTCTTAATTGACAACAACTAAAGGTCATCTACATCATCAATTCCTTCCCATTTTTTGTTTTTATGTTATATTCCTTATAAAAGTGTCAAATTTCTCTCAAAGTAAGCAACCACTGAATAAAATAAAAAATAGTTGAGATATGATTAAGAAATGGTCATTTATTTCTTAAAAGGATCTTCACGATTTCTTTGGTTGTTTTTCATCTCAAGAAACAAGAAATGACCTAAGAAACTATCGTGCTGTAATATAAGAAACAACACGGTGCACTGGCCATTTTCAAAGCCAAATGATGTCCATTGAGGACATGGCCTTTATTTGGTTCCTGTTTCATAGGAGTTTCGGGTATAAATGGAACTTTTTTGTACCATTTCCAGTAGTAAAAAGGGAAAACCTTCTTTTCCATGGGAAATAATTTACCTTTCCTTTTTCAAGATAATCTAAATCACAAAAAAATATGAACTATACTGCACACATTCTTGGATAATGTGAAAGTGGAAAAGGAATACCCTACACAAGTGATGCACACATGTACACTTGAACACTAATATATTTTTGTAGTTGAAATGCAATGCTTGTTTTCATTTAAATGTAGGGTTTTTAAAGCAGGGAGAAATAATCGCTGCTAATTTAATAAGCGTTTCTTTGGGAAAAATTTAAATCTTGTATTGGGTGATGAAGATAATAGAGGGTATTGAATCTTGATTCTTGACATTGTGTTTAACTTGAATAACTCAAATGATTATAAATATCAGTCGATGAGTTCTTTTTTCAAGTATGTCACTAAAAACTCTTATGTCAAAGCATTGTATGATAACTAGCATTTGCTTGTTTCCCTATCTTCAGTTCAATGTAAAAAGTATATTAATATATTGGAGCACGAATGATAACTACAATTGTTTGCTCTGCAGTATATCCAGCCCCAAGATTATGAAAATTTTTCTCAAGTGGAGCTATTTGGTTAGGCTGTAGGGTCAACCCTCTATAGGAGGAAGGGCCTGCAGTAAGAACTTACCATTTTGCAAGAGCTAAGGGCCAATGCTGTTTTGCAAGAGCTGATGGTGAATGCTGTTCTGCAAGAGTTGAGGGCGAATGCTGTTCTGCAAGAGCTCAGGGCGAATGCTGAGGGCGAATGCTGAGGGCGAATGCTGTTCTGCAAGAGCGGAGGGCGAATGCGCGCGTGATATCAGACGTTAATGTAGCACACATATACATTTGAACACTAATAGATTTTTGTAGTTGAAATGCACTGCTTGTTTTCATTTAAATGTAGGGTTTTTAAAGCAGGGAGAAATAATGGCTGCCAAATTAATAAGCGTTTCTTTGGGAAAATTTTCAATCTTGTATTGGGTGATGAAGATAATAGAGGGTATTGAATCTTGATTCTTGACATCTAGAGAGAACACTACAGCCTAACACAATCCAATGGAATTGACCAAAAAACCCAAATAGAGTCAACCCTACTATAGGAGGAAGGGCCTGCAGTAAGAACTTACCATTTTGCAAGAGCTGAGGGTGAATGCTGTTCTGCAAGAACTGAGGGCGAACGCTGAGGGCGAATGCTGAGGGAAAATTCTGTTCTACAAGAGCTGAGGGCGAACACTGAGGGCGAATGCTGAGGGAAAATTCTGTTCTGCAAGAGCCGAGGGCGAATGATGTTCTGCAAGAGCCGAGGGCGGATGCGCGCGTGATATCAGACGTTAATATAGCTATTGCGACGGATACGAAACAATAAAATCATTTTTATGTAGTGTGCATATAAGTTTCGTTTTTTTATTTTAGTGCGCATATCAGTGTCTCTATACCGACGGCGGAAAAGGCGTCGTTATTGCAACGAAGGCCTCCAAACGTCGCAATTACGACACTTAGACATTGTGTCGCAATTGTAGTCGTCGCAATAGCGACGTGTTGGGCCATAGTGTCGCCAGTGCGACGTCTTCCTCCAAACGTCGCAATGGCGACACTTTTCTAAGTGTCGGTAATACGACACCTTTCTATAAACGTCGGTATAGCGACGGTTTCGGGCGGGATGGAAAAAAATTGGGGAAATTTCCGACATTTGGTCAAAAGCATCGGAACCAAGTGTCGGAATTTGCGCCAAATGTAGTAGTGGCAGTTCAAGCACCCTTCCAGCAGTGGGGGCTTGATTTCATTGGTGAGATCCATCCTCCATCATCAGCTTAGCATAAGTGGATACTAACTGCCAATGATTATTTCACAAAGTGGATTAAGGCCATCCCCACGAGACAAGCTATAGACACCGTCATTTTTCAGTTTTGTAGCGCAATATTTTGTCTCGATTTAGCTTCCCACGTAAAATTATCACTGACAATGCAGTTGTATTTAAGTCCAAAAAGATGATTGATTTTTTTGATAAATATCACATAACACTCAGGCATTCTACAGCATACTATCCTCAAGGAAACAGGTTGGTTGAATCGTCAAATAAATCGTTGGTGAACATAATCAATAAATTGTTGCAAGAGAACAAAAGAAATTGGCACAAAAAGCTCATAATCTATGGGCGGATAGAGTTAGAACAAAGAGATCAATCATCATGTCACCTTTCTAGCTAGTGTATGGTATCAACATAGTGTTTCCCACTTCTTTAGCAGTGTCGATGATGAAAATTATGTAAGAGATCGAGATTGATCCAAATGACATCTAGTGAAGAATCAATCAAATAATTCATTTACAGCAGTCAAGGGAAGAAGTTTTCAATCACACTTCAAAACTTTAGGAGAAAATCAAGAATATTTATGACCAAAAAATCAAAGATGATGATTTCAACTTAGGAGATGTTGTTCATTGATGGGATTCCCGAAATGAAGGTAAAGGCAAGCATGTTAAGTTTGATAACCTATGGAAGTTTCATACAAGATTACAGCATTCAGGGGTAATAAGTTGTTTTTGTTAGAAGATATTGATGGGCAGGAAATTCTGGGAGGAACGGTGAATGGTAGGTTCCTCAAACATTATCTTACTTGATCTTGAAGAAAAAGGTTCACTTTCATTCTGAATATCACTTTTACTTGTTGTCAAAGAATAATGAAGTAGTTGCAGAATTTTGAAGCCCGAGGAGAAGGCCATGAGGCTTCTAGGTCATATGATGTTTTTATTTTAAAAAGTTAAATAGTCAAGTCATTTTTTGAGTCAAAGTCATTTTATTTTTTAGTTAGTCATTTCAGTTTGTTGAAGTTATTTCAGTTTCAAGTTTTGACTCCATTTCAAAATGGATGAGGCTACATGATCTACAGTGTTCTTGAAACCTCCTGAAGGAGCTGCCTTCCCCCTCTAGATTCAATGTTAGTGTCTAAATTTTCAGTGATCAAATGCGCTCTTTTAAGTTTACTTGGTAGTGGTCCTAGGTCAAAATTTCATGTTTTCGAACCAATTCTCAAATAAAATTTTGTTCATTGAATGTTGTCTAGGTCTAATGCTTCTCCCTTCACACATTCATGGTCATTTTCCAAATTCATGGTCATGTCATTCATCATCACCTTGGGTCTTATATCAATCAACACACCTCCATCTAGGTCATGGTCTAGGTCTCTTTTGTTTCGCCACCACAATGTCAAATCATGTCATGAAAGAAGGAAAAAAATAATCATTTTCACCATACAAATCACCTTCATTGGGAGTTAACAAATATAGGAAATAAATTAAAGTAGATTTTCATTTTCTCAAAGAATTATGCTACATGATCAAATTTTTCTCAAAGTATTTATGATTTCAGTAGAAGACAAAAAATCAAATTTTGTGATGTTACAAAAGGAAATGAAGCTTCTTCAAGTCATTTCATCCTTTGATGTTCAAAGAGATCCTACATTATCCTCACAAACACTCCACAACTATCAAAGGTCGAAGATAACCACCAAAATTGTGCCAAACTTCTCTACACTACGCTTCTGGAATGTTGTGCTACATTTTTGTCTTGTTGCGCTACGCTTCTGATAAGGGTGTTATGCTTTTTCTTCCAAGTTTCAAAACAGCTAATCAAGGGTCAAATCAGCTTGTCTTGAGGTTCAAAGACCTCTTAATTAGTAATTAAATTCTCGTCATACCTCCTTCAATTCAATTTTTTCAGTAGATGGTGGATTTCCTCCTTAGGGTTTTCTTCACTACATTTTTGGTTTCCTCCATGTTTTTCTTGTTTCAGTTGAAAAAACCCTAATTTCACTATAAAAAAACCTTCATACATCATCCATATACCTTATCCAAACACTACCTATCACTCATATCCCTCCTTTCCTCCATTTTCATTCAAACCCAAGTTTTCACTACGTTTTTGCAGGGAAACTAGGAAAACTCTGTGTTTTTAACTTTTAGACACCTTCCCATACCCATTTCCAAAAATTTTACTTGAATTGTGTTGTTGATTCATCACCCTACATCCCCAAATTTTTAGGGAGTTTTCCCTAACTTCCTTCCATTTCATTTATGTCCCTAAAACCACTCCACTACTATCCCTTGTTTTCCTAATTTTCCACCTTCCCTATCCACTACATCAAGCTAGGGTTTTCCTTATTGACAAACATCATGGAGGGTGAGAAGAGGGTCCATAAGGGATTTCATCATTCCAGGTTTGAGCCATACAACTTGCAGTAGATCAATGTGTAGAAATTTGCTGAATAATGATTAATTATCCACCGAGACTATCCTGGTCACATACTATTTGAAATTCATACACAACACATAATCTCTTCCACTCAACTCAACTCAGATCATCAAACATGCGGAAATAAAATCAAGCGATAACACATCAAATCATCATACACATTAACACAGTATGTATGGGGAAAGCTTATAGCTGAAAACCCCGCAGTTATTGTGTATATTATAATGGAGAAATAAAGTAACAAACTTAGTACAATACTCCTCACAAGTACTCAGTACTTTCTCATGAAGTTACTCACAATCTAGCTCAGTTTTGAACAGGTTACTGGTTCAAAACTCACCGCCAATTGCCTTGCCTCTATTGCTTGTTTCAATGCTATGGGATGGCCTCTTTATATAGATAAACCACCAGCCTAAACTGCGCAATCCTCATGGGCTTACTCCACCTATCTTTGTGTTGCAAATAGCAACAGTATAGTCACAACTGATAGCTAACTCCACCCTTTCATCTACCTCTTTCACTGGTCTCCACTGAACTGATCATGCACTGTAGTGAACCGATGTGTTCTTGAGTTGAATAATGAGTTACTAATTAATGAATTAAATAATATTTAATTCACTCCACTCATAACTAATTGATTAGCTAGTTAAACTAATCTCAACTAGTTCAACTAAAATAAGCAGAACACAACTCCACTATCTGTCTCATTAACTCCTCCAAACTTCTGCCACTGAAGTCCAACTGAAGTCAACCATGCATGATGCCATCAAACCCTTGGGAACCACGTGATTCCTCTGCCAGATGCATGAGCCACTTCTGTAGCTCGAACTGAAGTGCTCCAAGAGAGTAAACTGAAGTTTATAGTCTAAATATTATTAAGGGTAAATAATATTTGACTTCCATGTTTTAAGGAGAGGCGGTCTAAAAATAGACTTCGACCTCTTTGACCTCAAAAATAGAGTCTCATCTATTTTTACCAACATGACACATACTTCAAGAATCTCAAACTGGAATCCCCGAACCATGCTCCATATGTCTAAAAATAGACATAGTCTAAAAATAGATTTTGCGCCGGAATTTGCCTGCGGGCCCACTTAGTGAAGGCGACTTCATTTCACTAAGCTCCATCATCTTGCTGCATTTTCAACACTCCCTCTCAGCAAGATATGGATTATCTGCAACCCTATCCTGCCTCTGTGGAATTCGAACTTGCTCCTGGTGAGCGCCTTCGTCAGGATGTCGGCATCCTGATCCTCCGTGGGAACATATGAAAGCATCATGATTCTCTGCTGAACATAATCTCTGATATGATGGTACCTGATGTCGATGTGTTTGGACCTATCATGAAATACTCGATTGGCCGAGAGTTTAATGCAACTCTGGTTATCACATTAGATCACTGTAGGCTCCAAATGCAACCTGAACAAACTTGCGAGGATCTTCCTCATCCAAATAGCCTCGCATGCAGCCAAGCTTGTTGCCATGTACTCGGCCTCTGCTGAACTGAGTGCGACGGATCTCGCTGCTGGCATGCCCGAAGCTATTTCGTAGGCCAATACGAAAACTCCTCCGAGATGTGCTCTTCGGTCGAATTCCAGACTCCCACGCGGTCTGCATCGTTGAAGCCGGAAAGCTTCGCTCCATCCTCCTGCAATTGCATAGTATGCGATGTGCCTGTACAATAGCGCGCAATACATGTTTGCACCTTCCGAAAAGAGCTTGGTATGACAACATAACTTGCGAGGGGCGGTTCGACGCACGCAGCATGTGTCGAATTGGGTGTCGTCCCGACCGGATACATAAGCGACCCCACCAGCGTGGAGGAGACGGAGGTGGCATCCACTTCAGGCATCTGAGTAGCATCCTCCTTCCTCCAACCACCAGGAAGAGGAGTGTCAACAGGCTTGCAGCCTTGCATGTTGAACCTCTCCAGAATCTCCCGAGCATACTTTCCCTGAGAAACAAACAGTCCTTCGCTGCGCTGCCAAATCTCCAATCCCGAGAAATAATGAAGGATGCCCAAGTCCTTCATCTCAAACTCTCGTGCAAGATCCTCCTTGCATGAAAGTATCAACTGCTCATCGCCAGTCAAAATCAGATCATCTACATACAGTACGATGATCAACAGCTTCCCCTCCACCACAATCTGGTACAGGTTTGGATCTTCCTCACTCTTGGAGAATCCAAGCCCGGTGAAGTAGCTGTCTATCCGAGTGTACCAAGCACGAGGTGCTTGCTTCAGCCCATACAGTGCTCTCTTGAGTCGGCACACATGCGACTCACTGCTGAAGATCTCAAAACCTTCAGGCTGCTCTATGTACACCTCTTCCTCAATAACTCCATTGAGGAACGCGGTCTTCACATCCATCTGATGAATGTGCCACCCCATCTGCGCTGAGAGAGCAAGGATCGTCCGTATGGAAGAGTACCTTGCGACAGGTGCAAAAGTCTCCTCATAGTCAATCCCCTCGATCTGTGAGAAGCCACAGGCGACAAATCTCGCCTTGTACTTCTCCACACTCCCGTCAGCCGCCTGCTTCACCTTGTAGATCCATCGCGAACCTACAACTGATTTCCCAACCGGTCTTGGGACAATCTCCCATGCACTGTTCTTGATGATCGAATCATATTCTTCGATCATGGCATCAACCCATGCGGGTTCCTCCACGGCTTCCTCAAAAGAGGATGGCTCCGTCACAACACATTGACTCACAAGAGCCATGTATCCAGTGTACCGATCCGGTGACTGTCTCTGTCTGCGCTGTGCTGTAGGTGGTCCTACAACCTTCTTTGCATCCCAAGCCAGTCGCTCAGCTTCTGTAGTGCGCATGCGCCCTCTGATGGTTGGCGCTGCCTGGGTGGTTTCTTCCACCTCCTGAACCTCCTCTTGTGGGTGATCCACATCCGGAAGCTCCTCCTTAGGAACTAACAGCTCCTCATCTGCATGCAAGTGTAGCTCCCTCTCAAGCGAACACTGCATGGCTTTCTCCTCCTGAAATTTTATATCCCGTCGCACAACAGTCTTGCGACTGTCTGGCACATACACCCGATAGTTGTGAGGTGTATCGGTGTACCCCACAAATATTCCAACTTCAGCAGTTGGATCCAGCTTCCTTCTTGCATCCTTCGTCACATGCATGTAGACAGGAGATCCGAAAATCCGCAAATGGGAAATATCGGGCCTCTTGCCAGAATAAGCCTCCTCTGGTGTACTCATGCCAAGAACCTTGTGAGGACAACGGTTCTGCACATACACTGCTGTATTGCATGCCTCAGCCCACCAGTGAAGGGGTAGGCCCTGATCATGCAACATCGCCCGTGCAGCACCCACGATCGTTCTGTTCTTCCGCTCAGCCACCCCGTTCTGCTGTGGGTTATGGGGTGCGATGAGCTCTCTCCGGATCCCTTCTGCGCTGCAGAACTCCTTGAATTCAGCCGAGATGAATTCACCACCGTTATCACTCCTTAGAGCAATCACCTTCTTCCCCGACTCCTTCTCGACCGGTGCTTTAAACTCACAGAACTTCGCGAATGTATCGCTCTTCTTCTGCATGAAGAAGATCCAGCACTTTCGAGAGAAATCATCAACAAAGATCACATAATACCTGTGCTTTGCTGTCGAAGCAACTGGGAAAGGACCACACACGTCTGTGTGAACTCTCTCAAGGATCGTCGTGGCGCGACTATCCTTCTCGTGAAAGGTGGCTTTCACATACTTCCCTAAGGTACACCCCTTGCACTGATTTGACTGCGCAAGAGTGCCCTTAGGAAGCCCAGTAGAAATCTGCTGTAGGATCTTCAAAGCTCCATGGTGAAGGTGGCCCAATCTCCTGTGCCACAGTTCGCCCTCATCATCCCGGCTCACCACTTCTCCCACCTTGCATGCCATTGCTGCGCAGCCATCTACCTGCAACTGATAAAGGTTCTTAGTTTGAACCCCTATCTTCCGGGTCTCTCCAGTAGTCTTACTGCGCAGGAAGGCTTTTCCTTCACTGAAGACCACATCATACCCCTTATCCTCCAACATCGCTACTGAAATCAAGTTCTTCTTCAATCCAGGTACATGCATGACATCCTTCAATACAAAGGGCTTACTAGACTCCCTCTGAAAGGATATGGTACCGATACCAGTCACACTGTATCTACCATCATCGCCCATCTCGATGTGCACACCCAAATCTTTGTCCTCCAGATCTAAGAACAAATCCCGATCTCCCGTCATATGAAATGACGCACCGCTGTCTAAGAACCACACCGATCCCAACACATTTGAAACCAAGCATGCGATCAGTGAAAAGTCAAGCTCGAACTGTGAAGCCAAATCTTCTCCATCTGCAGATCTTCCCGCTTGCTTGTTCTTCTTCTTCTTTAGACAATTGGTAGCATAATGTCCGTGATCATGGCAGTGAAAACACTTCACTTTCACCATATCCTGCTTCTTGCCCTTTGCACCAGAATGAGAGGTTTTCTTACCCTTCCCCTTCTTTGCTTTGGCCACCAAAGCGTAGTTTTCTTCATCAGCTCCCTTTGATGAAGATCCATCTCGAGTAGTCCTCCTAATCTCCTCCTGCATGAGATCCACCCAAAGGCGCTCCCATCCTGGCAGCTTCTCCCGACCATTGACACTATCTTGATATGAGTGCCAAGCCTTCGGAAGACCAAGGAGAGCCAGGTCAACCATGTCCTCGTCTTCGACAGTCACCCCCACACTTCCCAGCTCATCTCTACACTGAGTGAACTTCGTGAGGTATTTGGCGATACTATCGCCCTTCTCCATCTTGATGTTCCTGAGCTTATCTTTGAGCGCCAGCTTCCTTTGGTCGCTCTTACTATGGAATAGATCCATCAAAGCTTTCCACATTAAATATGGAGTAGCCTTTCCATGCAGGCTGGATACAATATGATCCTTGACGCCCTCCAACAGGATCCTTCGACATTTCGCCATCTTCTTTTGCCATACTTCGACTTCAGCAGGATCAGTGGGCTTTTGGACATCCGTATCTATGAACTCCTTTAGACCATTATCTTATAATACTTCCTCCATGCGATCCTTCCATGCAACATAATTCGAACTGCCTTCAAGAGCATATTCGAGTCGCAAACCGTTGAAAGACATTTTCAACACTGGCACCAAGAAAACAAAACTGCTGCAAAATTTGAATTCCACCTCAAAGCTCAACCGCTCTAGATCTGTGAGAACAAATTGTTTCTAGCACAGAGATTGACTGCAAGGGGCATTTACCAGACCTTTCACTTTTCGAAGAAAGATGAATCCGGAGGCTACCTGGCCCGCATGCAGACTCTGTCTACCAAAATAAGTTTGTAATCATTGTGATGATCAATCTCTGCTTCAATAGCTCCGATACCATGTAGAAATTTGCTGAATAATGATTAATTATCCACCGAGACTATCCTGATCACATACAATTCGAATTTATATGCAACACATAATCTCTTCCACTCAGATCATCAAACATGCGGAAATAAAATCAAGCGATAACACATCAAATCATCATACACATTAACACGGTATGTATGGGGAAAGCTTATAGCTGAAAACCCCGCAGCTATTGTGTATATTATAATGGAGAAATCAAGTAACAAACTCAGTACAATACTCCTCACAAGTACTCGGTACTTTCTCATACAGTTACTCACAATCTAGCTCAGTTTTGAACAGGTTACTGGTTCAAAACTCACCGCCAATTGCCTTGCCTCTATTGCGTGTTTCAATGCTATGGGATGGCCTTTTTATATAGATAAACCACCAGCCTGAACTGCGCAATCCTCATGGGCTTACTCCACCTATCTGTGTGTTGCAAATAGCAACAGTATAGTCACAACTGATACCTAACTCTACCCTTTCATCTACTTCTTTCACTGGTCTCCACTGAACTGATCATACACTGTAGTGAACTGATGTGTTCTTGAGTTGAATAATGAGTTACTAATTAATGAATTAAATAATATTTAATTCACTCCACTCATAACTAATTGATTAACTATTTAAACTAATCTCAATCAGTTCAACTAAAATAAACAGAACACAACTCCACTATCTGTCTCATTAACTCCTCCAAACTTCTGCCACTGAAGTCCAACTGAAGTCGACCATGCATGATGCCATCAAACCCTTGGGAACCACGTGATTCCTCTGTCAGATGCATGAGCCACTTCTGTAGCTCGAACTGAAGTGCTCCAAGAGAGTAAACTGTTGTTTATAGTCCAAATATTATTAAGGGTAAATAATATTTGACTTCCCTGTTTTAAGGAGAGGCAGTCTAAAAATAGAATTCGACCTCTTTGACCTCAAAAATAGAGTCTCATCTATTTTTACCAACATGACCAATGCTCCAAGAATCTCAAACTGGAATCCCCGAACCATGCTCCATATGTCTAAAAATAGACGTAGTCTAAAAATAGATTTTGCGCCAGAATTTGCCTGCGGGCCCACTTAGTGAAGGCGACTTCATTTCACTAAGCTCCATCATCTTGCTGCATTTTCAACACAATTCTCCTCCTTATGTTAAGATATTTTTTGAAATCAGTGGTTGTTTGAGGTTTTGTGAGAGAATCCAGGAGATAGGTCGTCATGCTCAATTGACAAGCCTTTTTGCCATCAGCTTCAGGAGAGATAAGGCTATCATAGTAGGTATTGAATTCACCATATCATCAGATTCTATCTCCTTAGCAATAGGTATCCTGAACCATGGAGAAATCTGGTTCAAAGGGATGGACTTGGACTGAGAACTATAAAATGTTCTTAAAACCTCATTGCAAAGATGCTCTTGAGAACATCTTTCCTTTCAGGCATTTATTTGATAAGTATGCCCCTTTGACGAAACTAATTATAAAGTATTTGACATGTGAAGGGAGATTCTCAAGATTCTACCAGTACCATATAAGGCTATTGATGCACTTCAGTGCCACAAGCTACTCAATATGCCTAATTATCTATTCAAGATTTTGGTCAAAATGACTGAAAGGGTACAGAGTAAGGGAAAATATCATCACATTAATTTTTTCCACCATAGTTTGGTCAAGCTTATTTTTTTGCATCATCTCTCAACATTAAAAATGTCTTGCGAAACTTTCATGGAGACAGTTGCATCTGTGCCTACTACTAGTCCACCAGTCGTTCAGAACATACCATCAGCATCAGCACAGCCAAAGGAGGTTGGCTCTTCAAGTAGACAAGCATAGGTTCCAAAGGCGCCTATGGTTTAAATCACTCAAACCTATAAGAAGGGTAAGAGGATGGTTTTTTCTCCTATGATCACTAAAGGTGCACTTTCACCTAAAACTATAGCTGAGCAAAGAGATGTTGAAATTTGGTTACCGGAGGACAGGTTGTTCCCTAAGGCTTTGATCTTTGGCCTAGGGAAAAGTGTCCAAAAGAATTTAATTTTTCTCCTAAAGTGACTTTATAATTTTTATAAAGTCAAATCTAATTTAAAAGTGACTTTAAGTGATAAAGTTACTAAAGTCTAATTTTAAAGTGACTTTAATAAAGTCAATGTAAAATTAGAAAGGAAAAGTGACTTTGGAAATAAATGACTAAGTGGGTCTTTATTAAAGTGGAGTGAATTAAAAAATAGAAAGTGAGATTTAAATGAGCATTTAATTTCAGCCCTACATCTAAATCTGTTTCAACCATTGGATTTAGGGATTCCCCAAAAGTCACGTAGGGTTAGGTTAAAGGAGGAAAAGGAGGAAAAGGTCATTCATTCTTTCATGAGCAGATTGGGAGAAGGAGAGAAGGAGAGCTGGAGATTTTTCTGAGCAGTGAGAAGAAGGAGGGCAGTAGTGAAGATATTTCAGCAAAGGTACAACAGCATTTATTGGCACACATACCGAGGCAGAAAATCTGAACAGCAAAGGAAAGGAAGTGTTTCCAAGTGAGGAGGCACAAAAATCGAGGAAGAGGGTACAGCAGCAAGCACGCACTCCAAGGCACAAAAATCAGGCATGTTTCTCGAGAAAGAGGGTGGCTATCATTTCTGGCACAAAAATCGAGGAAGAGGACAGCAACTACAACTCTAATTTTTTTGGCACGGATTTCGAGAGGGTGTTGTACGAAATCCGTACAGTAAAGTACGGTTGTTCTGGCATGCTTCCCAAGGTGGCCGTACAGCATTTAATGCTCTCCTAAGGTGTTGTAAATTTTCTGTTTTCTGTTGTTGCTGATTTGGCACAATTTCCGAGGCAGTGTGCAAGCATGGAAATCGAGATAAGTCTGTAAATTGGTTACTGAAATTTTTTCTGAGTTTTTCCTGTTTCACTGTAAAAAGAAATATTCAGAAAATAAAAGAGAAGATTTTGAACTAGTTTTCCCCAATAGTTGTAGGGGGTTTTTCCAGGGTCATGTTGACCAAAAATATCAATGTTTTAATGTGTTGAATGGCTGTTTTGAGCTTGCTGATTTTTATTTCTGCATTTTCCAGCATTTTGTAAATTTTCCAGAATTTGTGTTTTCAGCAAAAAAAATATTTTCCTGTTGTTGAATGTAAGGATATGGGAAAGGGCATTTAACTAAAAGGAGAAATAAGGTGAAACTGAAAACTGGGGTGGGAAAAAAAGAAATTTCTACATGGTATCAGAGCTTGAGTACTGAAAGTGCAGTTTGGGACAGCAAGAAGAAAAATACAGTTAGCTGATTTTTCACACACAGAATTTTTATCTTTACTACAGCAGTGTTATTTTTCAGTTTTTAGGACAGCGGGATGTCATTGGCATTGAGGGTGGAGGATAGGTTGGATGGGCATACCAATTACAGTGTTTGGAAGGAGAGAATGCAGAGTATCTTTGAGGAGGCAGAAGTCTGGGACATCATGGTGCATACCACACAGAACCCTGTTGTTGTGCCTACTGATGCTGTTCAGTTGGCAACATATAATAAAAAGAACAACAAGGGTAAGAGACTGATTCTAGACGGAGTCAAAGACCATTGCATTCCTCATGTGAGAGGAAAGAGAAATGCTCATGAGATGTGGATAGCATTATCCAATCTCTACTAGAGTACTAATGAGAACCGGAAAATGGTCCTGAACGAGAAGCTGAAGACCATTAAGATGGGTAAGACTGATAGTGCAAATGGATATCTCACAAATATTACTAACATGAGAGATGAGTTGGCAGTAATTGGAGAGGTCTCCACCCACTGAGTTGGTGCGGATTGTAGTGAATGGCCTCCCCAGTTCATGGATGAACTTTGTTGAAGGGGTTTGTGCACGTGAGACCCTTCCCACATGGGAGAGGTTTTGGGATGATTGCATTCAGACAGAGATCAGGAAAGGTCAGCTTGGGGCAGCCAAGCCAGTTGAGTAGGATGAGGACGTAGCACTATTGGCAGGAGGCAAGAAAGGCAAAGGGAAGAAGCAGGCTTCCACAAGCAATGGTGGGGGAAAAGGCAAAGGTAAAGGTAAATAGGGTAACACACAGAAGGACTATTCCAAGGTGAAGTGTTGGAATTGTCAGAAGATGGGACACTATGCAGTTGTGTGTCCGGAGAAGAAGAAGAAGAAGGGGAAGAACCAGAGCATGGCAGCATCAACAGAGGTTGAGGACTTTACAGATCGCTTTGACCGGGAGTTTGGGTTCATTGCGTGTGAGTCCTCTAGTGCAGGATCACCTGCCACAGAGGTTCAGAGGGAGCATGCATTTCCCTCGACTAGCGGAGCATCTTCGGGTATCTGGTATGTGGACAGTGGGGCTTCACATCATATGACAGGAGTTCGTGAGTACTTCTCAGAGCTTTTAGAGAGTGGCACTGATATAGAGGTAGTACTCAGTGATGACAGAGTTGTTAGAGTAGTCAGTGTGGGAACATTGACATTTCATAGGGAACCCAAACCTCCCTTGAAGGTGTCAGATGTTCTTTATGTGCCAGGGATGAGGAAGAACCTCATATCCGTCTCAGCTTTGGAGGATAGAGGATATGAGATATTGTTCAGGGGAGGACAGGTGCTGATATATCCCAGGGGCGCTCCAGCTGATTCAGCTAGAGTGATAGGTGTACGCCATGCAAAGGTGTACAAGTTTGCATTTCAGCCCCTTTTGGCATTGAGAAGTAGTACCGACAGCAGATCTAGCAGTTCTGAGCTGTGTGAGATTTGGCACCGCAAGATGGGGCATATGTATCATGGAGCCTTGAGGACCTTCCGGTAGATCACTACAGTTGTGCCAGATTTCAGTACTGATCACTTTGATACTTGCAGAGGATGTGCGATGGGCAAGTTTGCCAAATCCCCATTTTCCCAGCAGTGACAGCAGAGTGACTGGGATACTTGATTTGATTCATTCCGATGTGAGCGGTCGGATGTCTCATGTTTCCTTGAGTGGATATGAGTACTATATTTTATTCATTGATGATCACTCCAGGAGGACCTGGATTTATTTCTTGAAGACCAAGAGTGAGGTCTTCAAGCGGTTTCAGGAGTTCAGAGCTCTTGTGGAGACACAGACAGGTCGGAAGATCAAGTCCCTGAGGTCGGAAAATGGAGGAGAGTACACCCTTGGAGAGTTTGTTGACTATTGTGCGGAGGCAGGCATTAGGAGGGAGCTCACTGTTCCTTACAACCCCCAGCAGAACGGGGTTGCGGAGAGGAAGAACAGATCCATCGGAGGGGCCGCCAAAGCCATGTTACATGATCAGGGGTTGCCATTGTTTTTGTGGGCAGAGGCCTGCAACACAGCTGTTTACTTGCAGAACAGGAGTCCGCATCGTGCCTTGGGGCACATGACTCCGGAGGAGGCTTTTTCTGGGAAGAAGCCTGATATTGGTCATCTTCATATCTTTGGGTGCATTACATACTCCTACATACCCAAGGAGAAGAGGACCAAACTAGAGCCCACCGCAGAGAAGGGTATCTTTGTGGGCTACAGTGAGACCTCAAAGGCCTTTCAGATTTACATTCCTGCACAGAGGAAAGTTGTTGTCAGGCGGGATGTGAAGTTCGAGGAGGACAGGGCCTTCAAGAGGTCACGGGAGTTAGAGTATCTGGATCAGCCAGACCCTCAGCAGCAGTTGAGTCAGTCGCAGGGATCCAGTGGGCAGGGATCAGGAGGATCCGGAGGTACATCTATGACGATGTCTGGTCCGTCAGTGAGCAGTGGCTCGCAGAGTCAGAGGGGTGGTGCTTCGGGCAGCATGCAGAGCAGTCCACAGAGCAGTTCACTAGGGAGTCCACTGATGGACAGTTCACACGGTACCTCAGCTTCTACAGGTTCAGGTGCAGGCAGGAGGACAGCAGACAGACAGTCAGGAGTTCAGGCTCCTGATGATGATGAGGAGGAGTTTCATTCTCCAGTGGGAGAAGTGTGCTCAGGGAAGAGGAAGCCCAAGTGGCTTCAGGACACCTTGAGAGATGCCACATCTGTTGCTAAGCCTAAGAGGCCGGTCAGAGAGAGCGGACCACCTGAGAGATTTTATAGCTATATGGCAATGGCTACCAGCATCCTTGACTCTGAGCCTTCTAGCTATGAGGAGGCAGCTAGCTAGCAGGTCTGGAGAGAGGCCATGCAGGAGGAGTATTCTTCTATCATGAAAAATGATGTTTGGGAGGTGGTGTCGAGGCCTGAGGGCAAATCCGTGGTTACTTCCAGATGGCTTTACAAGGTAAAGCATGCTGCAGATGGCAGCACTGAGAAATTCAAAGCGAGGTTTGTAGCTAGAGGGTTCACCCAGGTGGAGGGAGTTGATTATGAGGAGACCTTCACTCCCGTGGCTCGATATACTTATATCCGCTCCATTATATCGATAGCGGCAAAGATGGGTTGGAAGATCCACCAGATGGATGTGAAGACCGCATTTCTCAATGGATTCATACAGGAGGAGGTGTACATTGAGCAGCCACAGGGCTTTGAGGTGCATGGGAAGGAATCCCATGTGTGCAAACTGAAGAAGGCCCTTTATGGCCTGAAGCAAGCTCCCAGAGCTTGGTACTTCAGGATAGATACATACTTGCAGGGGATGGGTTTCACAAACAGTGAGGCAGATCCGAACCTTTACTATTTTGTGATAGGTGAGGAGCATCTCATTCTGGTGTTGTATGTGGATGACTTATTCATTACAGATGCAGAGAGACTCATAGAGCACCGCAAGAGAGATCTTGTAGCAGAGTTTGAGATGAAGGACATCGGCTTGATGCATTACTTTTCGGGTTTGGAGGTGTGGCAAGAGGAAGGCCATTTATTTCTGGGGCAGGGGAAGTATATTGTGGATATCCTTGGGAGATTCCACATGGAGGATTGTAAACCCATGTCGACACCAATGATCACCAACTGGAAGAAGCTTCATGCTTCGGATTCCGAGTTGGTGGATCCCACATTGTACAGACAACTGATTGGTTCCTTGACGTATTTGGTCAACACTAGGCCAGATATTTGTTTTGGAGTCAACACGATGAGTCATTTTATGTGTGAGCCTAGGAAGGTTCACTAGGTGGCTGCAAAACACATTTTGCGGTACTTGCAGGGGACAGTGGATTATGGTCTGGACTACAGGCAGGGGGATGGAGTGAGATTGGCAGGTTACACTGATTCTGATTGGGCAGGTTGTGCTTCTGATAGGAAGAGCACTTCAGGGTGCTGTTTTAGGTTGGGTTCGGCGGTTGTGTCATGGTTCAGTCGAAAGCAGCAGTCAGTAGCATTGAGTTCAGCGGAAGCAGAGTATATGGCAGCCAGTCTAGCTAGTTGTGAGGCCATCTGGCTTCGCAAGATGTTGTTTGGCTTATTTGGTCAGCCGTTGAGACCTTCAGTGATTTACTGTGATAATCAGAGTTGCATTAAACTCACGGAGAATCCGGTATTTCATGACAGGTCAAAGCATATCGGGATCAAATATCACTTCATCAGAGACTATGTTCAGAAAGGAGCTGTGAAGCTTGAGTATATTCCCACTGATGAGTAGGTTGCAGATATTCTTACCAAAGCCTTACCAAGGGGCAAGCATGTCTACTTCGGAGACAAGATGGGTGTGGTGAGGAACACTTCCTCGGTAAGAGGAAGTGTTGAAATTTGGTACCGGAGGACAGGTGGTTCCCTAAGGCTTTGATCTTTGGCCTAGGGAAAAGTGTCCAAAAGAATTTAATTTTTCTCCTAAAGTGACTTTATAAAGTTATAAATTCAAATCTAATTTAAAAGTGACTTTAAGTGATAAAGTTACTAAAGTCTAATTTTAAAGAGACTTTAATAAAGTTAATGTAAAATTAGAAAGGAAAAGTGACTTTGGAAATAAATGACTAAGTGGGTCTTTATTAAAGTGGGGTGAATTAAAAAATAGAAAGTGAGATTTAAATGAGCATTTAATTTCAGCCCTAGATCTAAATCTGTTTCAGCCATTGGATTTATGGATTCCCCAAAAGTCACTTAGGGTTAGTTTAAAGGAGGAAAAGGAGGAAAATGTCATTCATTCTTTCATGAGCAGATTGGGAGAAGGAGAGAAGGAGAGCTAGAGATTTTTCTGAGCAGTGAGAAGAAGGAGGGCAGCAATGAAGAGATTTCAGCAAAGGTACAGCAGCATTTATTGGCACACATACCGAGGCAGAAAATATGAACAGCAAAGGAAAGGCAGTGTTTCCAAGTGAGGCACAGAAATCGAGGAAGAGGGTACAGCAGCAAGCACACACTCCAAGGCACAAAAATCAGGGATGTTTTTCGAGGAAGAGGGTGGCTGTAATTTTCAGCACAAAAATCGAGGAAGAGGACAGCAGCTACAACTTTGATTTTTTTGGCATGGATTTCGAGAGAGGGTGATGTACGAAATCCGTACATCAAAGTACGGTTGTTTCGACATGCTTCTCGAGGTGGCCATACAGCATTTAATGTTGTCCTAAGGTGCTGTAAATTTTCTATTTTCTTTTGTTACTGATTTGGCACAATTTCCGAGGCGGTGTGCAAGCACGAAAATCGAGATAAGTCTGTAAATTGGTTGCTGAAATTTTTTCTGAGTTTTTCCTATTTCACTGTAAAAAGAAATATTCAGAAAATAAAAGAGAATCTTTCGAACTCGTTTTCCCCAAGAGTTGTAGGGGGTTTTTCCAGGGTCATGTTGACCAAAAATCTCAGTGTTTCAATGTGTTGAATGGCTGTTTTGAGCTTGATGATTTTTATTTCTGCATTTTCCAGCATTCTGTAAATTTTCCATAATTTGTGTTTTCAGCAAAAAAATTATTTTCCTGTTGTTTAATGTAAGGATATGGGAAAGGGCATTTAACTAAAAGGAGAAATAAGGTGAAACTGAAAATCGGGGTGGGAAAACAAGAAATTTCTACAAGAAACCATGGAGTAGCCACTTATTCATGAGAGTGAGCCACCTATGCATGAGGGTAAGTCATTATTGCAGGAGCATGAGGAACAAGAACCTATAGAGGTTGACGTGGCAGAGCAGATGAAATACAAGTCAGCTGAGGAGATAATAAGGAAAAAGGATGCCGATATAGCAAAGCTTAAGGATAGTCTCTCAAGGGAAAACTTCATGATTACCTTCCTACAGCAGGAAAACATGCAGTTGAAGGTTAAACAGCTGCTCCAAAGCAAACCAAAGGCAGATTTTGAGGCAGAAAAAGGTAAAGGAAAATCAGCGGTAGATGTTGATCAATTGGAATATATAGAGCCTGAACCTAATCCAAGCAGACCAAGAAGAAGAGGGTTAACTAGGAAAAAATAACAAGAAAGAGAGCCATCTCCTCCATTAGGTCAGCTAATCTTTGATGAGTTGATCGTTGTTGAAATTGAGCAAGACAAAGAGTTATGGATTGACACGGTGAATGAACATCTTCAAAAGATTTTGAAGAAGGATAAATGTGAAAATAACCTCTAGAGGCATATGGCAAGACACCATTTCACTAGGAACCAAATTTCCAAATTCAGGGTGAAGAATTTGAGGAAAAGTCTTAAAGAAACCCTAATTAAACTAAAGAATAAAGATAACTTGGATTTTATAGTTGAGGCATCCCTTGATGTTTATTTTATCATCCAAAAATATCATGGACCAAAATTCAATGAGTTTTAGACATTTTGGGTATTTTTTGTGATTTTTTGGAAAATCTGGAAAATTGACCTTCGTAGAAGCGTCACGCAGCAGCGCGACGCTTTTCCTTAGAGCCTCCAAATGAGGAATTTTTTATATTTTTGGATTCCTCTTGAAAATTAATTTCCAGATATGGTCTCAGGTTTTTATGACACCCCTTAGTTTTGGATAAAAACTCAAAAAATAGCCTCTTTTTCATGCTTCTGCCACTGTTTTTTGCTTGTGCACGGTGCTTCTGGAATAAGGTTGGAAAAATGGAATTTTGAAGGTCTTGGAGGAGGTATTTTATCAGTTTCAAGGTTGGGATGGATAGAGGACACACAGCTCTACCTAGCCCAATATTCATATTTTCAAGAGGATACCTTAAGTTCAGCCAAAATCACCCTCAAAGCGATGCGACGTTTCTACTAATTGGCTTGACACTTCTGTCTTGGATTCTTTCTGGACAGGTGTCAAGCCATAATGTTCCAAATTTCGAGGTTGTGGTTATCCTATGAGATGTATTTGGACAAGAGAGTTTTTTTTAGCCTCTCATTGTTGAGGAATCATGTAATTAATCAAGGAGACATACACTCCTAATTATTAGCTAAATTTGGGGGGATTGTTTCTGACTTCCCTAGATTCTAGGTAATGACTAATAGGATGCATTTATGATGTATTTTGGATGAATTTTCAACCCAATGAGGTGTCATCTCGTCTATTTTATATATTTATTCCAACTCAATTCATTTTATAGGTTTTATGGTTTTTATTTGCAGTGTAGAGCTTATGTACAAACTTTTTCAGTGAAATCAAAGACATGTTGCGGCTATAATTTTGGGACTCGAGTGGTATGATTATTAGCATTGTTTTTCTTGAGTAGCACCATCAAGTTGAATGTTTATTATTTATTTCCATCACATGTATGATTATATATGATGATATTATGAGTCTATGAACATAAATCTTTCTTTTTATGCTCTATTTTATAAGATTTTCACAAATTTGTTTTACCTCTTCTGATGAATGAATTCATGCAACATGCTCATTTTGACTCTATCTATCTCTTTTCAAACCCTATACACAATGAAAAATTAATTTTTTTTTTTATTATACCTACCTAGCCTGATCCTCATCTCTGTAGTTGTACCTTTGAAATCAGACCTAAAACCTAGACCTATTTCCTTGACTCTCATTCCTATCCAACAAAAATTCAAAACAAAAACCCTAATTCATTGAGCTTATATCAGGCCTAAGATCATTATATCTATAGTTTCCTTATTAATTTTAAAATTGACATTGAGAGAGCCCTCTCTAGTTTGGTAGCGCTAGCTACCAAACCTAAATATTGGTTTGAGGTTACCTCCTTCAATCTCCATTCTCGGCCTTGGGAAACGGAGGGAGTGATAACATTTTTGGCGTCATTGCCAAGGATCGATTCCAAAAATTTCCCGAGGGATACTTATTTTATTTCACTGAATGTTAGACTTGTCTATGACAAGTTCTGACATTCAAAGAAGGATGAGTTGGAAAAAATGAGAAAACATGCAAATTCTCAAGAAAATAGGCTCCCAAAAGACACACTAGGTCAAATCCAAACCCAAACCCCTCATCAATTGTTAATGACCCTGAGCGTATTTTGAGAAAGCATAAAACAAAGTCTCGGAAAGTTGGAAAGGCTATACCCCTACTTGTGAAATCAAACTCCTTGCCTACGAGGTTAATTGCTCCAGAAGAATCATCCTTCAATTTTAAATTTGAGACATCTTTGTTCGGGTCTAAGTCTGAATCCTTTCTTTCAGAAATTGTCTTTGAACCCATTGATTTTGAGACCTAATTTCCATTTTTTGAGTCCTCTTATTTCAAGCTTGATAGTGATTTCTAGTCTAATTTTCAAAAACTTCAGGGTTTGGTCGATAAGTTTCAAGTAACTTCTGGAAAATCTAATTTCCAATACCAACAACAATATTTTTCTTCGCCGCCTACTATTACACCTTCTCACACAGCTACACCATCATCCCTCACTTTCAATCCATCATTACCTCTGCAAGAATACACTCCATTAACACCGTCACAACCTCCTCCATTAGTCATGGCCAGATTTTATCCATTGATCCTACCACCACAACTCACTGCACTACCTCGGAACTATGGTCAAATATTGCCTCTTTTTGATGGAACGTCAGAGGTTACTTCTCATCAACACATTGTCAAAGTAGTTGATTTCATCGATCTTGAAGAGATTAACAATGATGACGCCAAGATGCAAATCTTAGCGCAGAGTTTCTCAAGATAGGTTAAAAAATGGTTTTTCTCCCTAAAAACTAGTTCTGTATCTAATTCACAGCAGCTAATTGATTTATTTATGGAAAAATGGGAGGATAAGAAGAACCCTTTACATATTCTAGCTGAATACAATGCCTTGAAAATAAATCCTAATGAGTTTGTACAAGACTTCACAGCTAGATTCAATAGACGTTATGACTCCATTCATAAGAATATCAAGCCTCCTCCAGGCCTCATGTTACTTCATTACCCTGATGGTTTTGATCTTGATATGGCTTACCAACTGAGAGAAAGAAACCAATCTACCCTTGAATAAATGCAGTGAGCGCTGAAACGGATATGATTATCAAGAAGTCAAAATTCAAGACAGAAAAAATGGTACCATCAAGGAAGAAAAATCTACTTCATCAGAGGGAAAACTCGACACCTTGATCAAAAAAATGGAGAAGATGATGGATAAAATTACCATCATGGATAGACGAGTTAAACCATCAATTAGAAATCTCAATTTCAGGGGTCAAAATCAATAGCCTCAATACAGGATCAAGAAAAGGTGAACAGAGGGGGGGCAGGATCCACAAAGTCAGTAGCAAATTCACACTCCATTTTAGAAAAACTATATTGAATTCCCTAATGAAGAAGAATAAAATATTTCAAGAAAAAATCATTTATTTGAGAAAAATCAACGACCTATTTTCCTGACTGAAGAAGATAGGTTTTCTGCATAAATTTATGCACCAGACGATCAACAATATGTTTTGTCAAATGATGATATGTTATCAGTATGGACAGAAGATTACCAGAGGGGATATTAGAATGTTCCTACTAGAAAAACAAAAAATAAAAAATAAAATAAATAAAAAACAAATAAACAAAAACAAAAAACAAAAACAGAATTCTCAAAGAGAGGCTCACCATAAAGAGATGACTACTTCAAATCAGAGAAAAAATAAAGGACCTGAAGTTCCTAATCATGCAAAAGGAAATGAAGATTCTACCAGCAATTAGAAGAAAGATAAATAAGTTCAAGATGCAGGACAGAGAAAGGCGATTCCACACAAAGATTAGCCCGAAAAGAAAGTCGCACCATCCAAAGATGTAGAAAAAAATTCTGCTCTTTTTAGTCTTGAAAATGAAATCTCAAAACTGAAAGGCTCCATTCCTTTAACTGAAATAGTCAAGAATGACCAGTATAAGTTTCAAGTAGCCAAGTATTTTAGGGTAGATCAAATGTCTGATATGGTCAATGTGAGTTATGATCACCCTGAACTTTTATTTGGTCTTGTTGTTAATGGTAACTTAGAATATAGTGAGGTCCCTCCTTTTTATTTTAGCCTCACAATCCATGATTTTATCCTCCATGATGCCATGCTAGACTCTGGAGCATCTCACAACCTCATTCCTAAAGCCATCATGGATAAACTAAGTTTGGAGATCACAAGACCCTACCATGACCTTTACTCTTTTGATTCACGAAGGGTTAAATGTTTTGGTCTCATTAAAGATCTAGTGGTGTATTTAGAGAAAATTCCAGCCACGAATGTCCTCATGGACATTTTTTTAACTGATATCTCTCCCAAATATGGAATTTTTCTCTCTCTGTAATGAGGAGAAAAACTTAGAGGGACCTTGCAGCTCAACTTTTCCTATTCTACAATATCGGTCTTTGGGCAATTCAGAAAACTATACCGTGAAAATAAGATGAAGTACATGATCAGTAGCAAAGAAAAGCATAATAATCACCCCATACATGTTGTTCACATGGATTTAGAGTCTTTTATCTTATTAAATGATGATTGTTCAGCATCCTCAGAAGTTTTGATGGAAGAAAAAGCAGAAAATTCAGAATTTTCAAATTCCTTATTTAAAAATTTGAAGTGTAGAGAAACAAGAAAGTATTTCATGTGGATTGGAGCCAAATGCATCAGTCAAAAAAAGAGATTAAACGGTGAAAGAAATGGAACCTATTGGTACATTAGACCTTTCTCAAGCAGCTAGTCAATATTAGTCCTCCAACTCGCAGCTTCCTGATGAAGAAAGTGGTTTGTGGACAGATTTGTTAATGAAATAGAGTGGGAGATGGAGCTTGCTGAGAGAAATAGACTCTATCCCAATGTTAGCCCTCCATATATAATACAGTCTTAGTAGAGAGGAGACATGATGCACATTTGTATGGTCCAAGGGCCAAAAATGAACTTGAAGACAATCTTATAAAGGAAACAGAGGAGGCATATGTTACACGTCATTTTGTCACCATGACATTTGAATGTCAATATGGATCTATCACCATCCATACTCATGCTTCCTTAGAATTCAAAACATTTATATTCCTGAACCAAGTCTTGGGAATTGGGAAAAAGCTCTTAAGACCTCTTAAAGGTTGTCTACGCGCTTTTTGTGGTCACTTCATGTGTATGCGTTGATACTTCCTCCATTATCTACGGTGGTCTCCACTCTGTTTCCAATAAAACCTACACACCTTGTGTAAAAGAAAGTAAACACAGAAATTAACTTCTAGAAGCATAGTTGAGTGCATATTCTTCCAACTAAAAGCCTCTTGAGTCACACCAGTTCGAGCTATATTCCTCCACAAATGGAACTCATCCCCTTGGATGAAGGAACCCTAATCGCTTCATTAGAGGATCTCATCCCTCTATTGATGGATCTGAAACCTCCCCAGTTTCTCCTATAAATTGAGTTGAAGCTTCAGGTTTGGGGGTAGATTGTGGAAGGTACATTGGGAGTATATTGTAGAATGTACATTGGAGATTGTACCCTGCACATAAAGAGTTCACTCAAGATAAACCTATGCTGGTTATTCTAAAGAGGAAAGCTTGTCAAACCAAGGAGCATGATTGTGAAGGAATATGGGAGAAATATGTACAACATCAAGGCTCAGGTTGTAATATTTCTCTTTACTTTCTTGATAATACATATGGATCTATTTTTCTCATTGTGTTGTTTTTAGATTCATTAAAACAATGACAATTCTTCATTTCCTTGATCATTAAGTTAAACTGGTGTTTTGGATTATTATATTCTGCGGGTTCTTTTGATTCTTTGCATGTTTGTGATTGCAGGTTCTTCTCAACATTGAAGGACTTCTTTGGGACGAAAGGCAAGGTCTACATCAAACATCTCGTTGAAAGGTAGGAGCATTACCTCCTTGTTTCAAAGTTTTGATAATCTGAATTCTAATAGTTTAGGGAAATAGATATTCAAAGGGTTGTTTGTTTCTAGTTATAGGTTGGGATACTCAGGAGATATCTCTTGTCCGCAAGAGGGATTTATCCAAAAAACAAATTGGCGACTTCGCTGGGGAACAAGCTTAGTTTTATCTTGACTTTTTTGGTTTGCCATTCCAACTTTTCTAGTTTCACTTTTCTGAGTGTGGTTGAGTTTATGAATTTTTAGATTCTCTGAATTAGAAATCCTTGAGTTTGTTTTTTTTTTCTTTACCTTGTGTTGCTTTCTATGATAAACATAATGCAAACCTGCGCAAGTTTGTAGTTTAATTCAGTGCACATGCGCGTTGATTTGTACTAACAACCTACGCACCCCCTGAGAATTTTTGAAAAATAAATATTCTCTCTCAGAGTCAGATAACAAATTTCTATAGGTTCAACCTCATTTGTACCAACTCTCAAAGTTTGTCTATGAACTCTTCCTAATTACCTTAGAGTCTTTTTTATAGATCATCCTTTTTGCAAATTCGGGTACGGTTTGCCCTAGTTATATGAATTTCTATTTTTGGGAAAATAGATTCACTGCCTAGATCACTGGTTTTCTGTCATTTCCCTCTCGAGCTACCAGGTGTCTTGTCAGCCTTGCTTGTTTGAGTGATTGTTTCTTGCTATTTTGCAAAAGGAAAACTTCTAGATTAGCAAAGTGTGATTTGACTCAAAATTAGTCTTTTATGATATTGTTTTCGCTTGTTTAAGTGAAAAAACAATTTATTTCGCTTTCAACTGAAAGAAATCATAAAAATACACTCATGGGTATCTTACTTAGGATTATTAGTTAAGAGGTTTCATTTTTTGAAAAAAAATTATATTTTTAGGGTTTTTCTAGTTGTTTTTTATTTTGAACTCAAGATTGTTTGCTCATATAATTGTATATTTTGGCTTTAAATCAATGAATATTTTCATTACAAAGTGATATTGGTCATGCTTTATAATGAAATTTTTTTCTTGATGAAAAGGAATTGTTATGGGATGTTTTAGGAAATTTGTACTTCTTTGAGTCCAAAAGTCCTTCTACTTTCTCTTAAATAGAAATTCATCGAAACAAAGAATTTCATATTCATTATTGATGCATTTAGAGTATTTTTTGAGTCGGTCGCAACGTCATTGAGTTTCATTTCCATACCCCTCTGTGTAAACAACATCCAAATTAATACAGCACTTGAAAAAATTGATATAGATATTTTTACATTTTCTAGGGCTCATTCCACCAATCTAGCTCAGGACTAGTGTTTTGGAATAGGGAGTAATTAACTTTCCAAAGAAAATAAAACAAACAAGTAGAATCTTGCAATAGGGAAAAACTCAATTGTTTCAATTTTTCTTTGGGAAGCTCTTCTTAAAAGAGTCAAGAAGAGTTCATGTCATACCCAGTGGAGTAATCGTACATACTTCATTGGTGAAGATAGAAGATGTGCACGTAATACAAACGGTAAACCTCAGATTAACAATTATCGAGGAGCCTAGGATCGCTTCGTAGTAAACCTCATATTTACCATGTCAAGGATATTTCAAGAGGATTGAGCTTTGATATTATTCCCTTGCATGTATATCAAGCCACAGATTATTCCCCCACGTTCAATTGTCTCAGTTGGTAATCTTAGTGGCCATAATCTTTAGGATTTTTCCCAAGGTGATGGTGGAGGGAAGGTCCCATTGTACTTGGAGCATACGTTGACTAGACTCACTTGGACTTTCCGGAGGGTAATATTCACTTCGAGAGGGCATAGTGGATTTTCTTGCACCGGACTGTTTCATTAAGCAGGTTTTTAGGGTAACTGTTCCAACCGCTAGTTTTCCACATTAATATTTGCGAGGTTGGATTTCATCACCAACTAGTGCTTTTATTATGGAAACATATTGTTTGTGTATGGATTTCTTCTTAGATTTTGTAGCACGTGCTCATTTGTTTGATTTTTAGAAGCCTTAGGTGTGATTCTTTTGAAATTTTTAATTTTTTGTGTTAAAGAAATTAACCATGGATGAATTATCAAGACATTTATGTACAATGCAGGGGAAAACACATGAATATACACCCAACCAATTGGATAAAATAAAAATTCAAAGGATTCAATCATCAGAAATCGGATCTACTAAACAAGGAGAATCATCCATCATAATGCATCCTGATTTCGAAGTTAATCAACCTCAAATAAATCAAACAGAACAAGATCAACCATAAATTTCTAAAGTAATTACAGTTGAATATGTCACTGGTAAGTTGTCAGATATATAGCTCACTGAACCTGAAATATCTGAGCCTGAGTCTGATTCCACTTCATCTGATTCACCTCTGAATATTATAGCCCTGACTCTTGGTCGTCCTCGTTCTCCTCGAGTAAAGCTTCTCATCACTGAGGATCTTCCTCCTAGCCTTATTAGCATTGAATAAATCTTTGACGAAGAATAAGAAATTGAAATTACCTTCCGTCAAGAAACTTTAGATTTAAGGTATAGTGAACCTTTGGATTTTAACCTTTTAGTCCATTTCAACCGGATCCTTGGTATCTCCAATTCACTGATTGTTTACATAACTCTGGTTACGGGCATCCACGACAATGAATCCCATTATACTCTTTACCCAAGTATAGAAACATGGTTTCTGAGAGCATGTCTACTGAGTCATCCATGTTTTCTTCTTCACTAGAAAGTTTTTTGTATGATGGTCATTCTGTTCCTCCTGAGTACCAGTCACTTTCTGGGAATTTTTCAGGAGCAAATCCTTTCTCTGAAACTTATACTATGTCAATTGGCCTATTTGAGTCTACCACCCAACCTTTCACGACGAAACATGTATATATGTTTTCCAGGAATACCCCTCAATCTAGCTCATAAGGTGGCTATATAGCGCTTGGGGGGAAGAACCCTCTCCAAGGGTAGCAGCCTATTCAAGGGAAGCAGCCTTTCCAAGGGTAGCATCCTCCTCAAGGACAGCAACCTCTTAGAGGGCAGCAACCTCTTCAAGGGTAGCAGCCTCTTCAAGGGCAGCAGTCTTTTCAGGAAGGACAAACTTTTAAAGGAACTTATCCAACGATTGTAGCGCAATATATTCCTGGTAATTATTAACCTTATGTTCCAATGCCTCAAACTTGTTATGGTCAACCCTATGCGTCACAACCCTCAATGGGAACTTCTTACCTGGGGAGAAACACTATGTGGAACCCTTTGTTTACTCAACAGTATTTTCAACCTACATTTCAACTGCCTTAAAATCAACCTACTCAACCAGTTTACACCCAAGTCCAAAAACCTGTTCAAGGTGCTCTTCAAATTACCCCAAATGTATTTGTGCAAAGTTTTTAACAAGTTGGTCCGAGTACTCCTAGTACTCCTATCCAATCTGCTATGCGAACTTTTTTTCAACAACCAAGTACACCTATCCCAGGAGTTTCTCAAGTCTATATTGTTATGACCCTTCAAATTTCAATGTTAAATGTTACAAAAGTTATTCCTCAGACTACTACCCATCAAACTGGACCTACAGTACAGTCGATTCCTCAAGCTTCTGTGGTACAACCTAGTACAACAATTATGCAAACAATTCAACCTTTTGTAGGTCAAACTATTCAAGGACAACCCTTTGTAGGTCAACATGTTCCAAACTCTTCAAGGACAACCCTTGGTAGGTCAACATTTTCAAGGAAAATTTGATCAAGGCCATCCATTTCAAGGCCAATTACAATATGGACAATTGGGAAAAAATCCAGCTTTCCAGAGCCAACCATACCCTGGTTATACATATCAAATACCAGCTCAACCTCAACTCGGTATGGCTACCCCTGGATACCCTGGAGGTGTGTCGATTCCAACTGCTCAATCTATCCCAAGTTTTCCTGGATATCCTCCTCCAGGTACTAGTATCACCCCTCAGGGTTATCAATTCACTCAGCAAGACCCTAACAGGCGGTTACCTTTCATTGCAAATTTAGATTTACCAGAATTATCTCGGCTAACGAATGATCCAATTTACTATCTTTCGTTTTGGACAATTATGCCTACTAACTTTCCCAGTGGCATTCTGAAGTTTGAAGGAAAACCAGGAGAAGACCCCTCGAACCATGTTATGAATTATCATCTATGGTGTGCATCCAAATCTTTGATATGATTCTATATATTTAATACTTTTCGAAATAAGTTTCATTGTCTTAGCCACAAAGTGGTACATAGAGTTACCGTGAGGCCCTTTCAACAATTTCAATGCCTTAGAAACTTCTTTCCTTACTCATTTTTAGTTACCAGTCTCTTATGATAGTGGCACGAAACTTTTGACTTCACTTAAACATATTACATCTACATATTTTATATCACATCCACGAATGGCGACGTGGATGCTGCTTAGTCAAAATCATTACTCCCTAAGATTACTGAAGATGTAGCTAAAGGAGGCAATGTAACAGAAAAGCAAGTTATTGCTCAATCCCAGTATATAGACCTTGTTTACACATAGTCTGGTACTTTGTATGAATAAATTATTGATTTACCTCGTCCAGGTCAACTTACTACAACTCCTTCTGGTTCTCATGTCGTAGACGGTGTAGTCGGTACAGTTAATACATGAAAGAGTAAGAAGAAATAATATAAAACTACTAATCCAATCATGAATTTACCTAATTCACCCAAAGGAGACTATTCTCTAGAAACTTCTGCCGAAATCCATGTCGTAGACTCATCTACTACTCAAACTAAATCATCCGGAAATTAGAAGAAAGGGAAGGGTAAAAATAAACAAAACAATTCTCTAAAAGGGAAAGCAGAAAAAATTGAATCATCTGACAAAAAAAATCAACCTCGTTATCCCTTTCTTATCTGTGCCGAGGAGCACTACATAAAATAGTGACCACATCAAGTTGAGGTATCTAAATTTTTCAAAGGTTTGCCCACACCCATTGTCCTTAAAGATATTTTTCCATCACAAGACAAAAAAATGATCAGATCTTCTTCCAATTCATTGATGGATATCCTAATGATGTCTCAGGTCATGGTTGCAACTCGATCTCAAGACTATGGATCTAAGAATACTATAACTGGAAAAGAAACTGAATCATCCAATCAACTCCTCCTATTTCTGAACCATTACACATCGAGAAACCTAGTCCTGATTTAGAATTAAACCGCTTTCCAAAGGTGTACTTATAAAATCGGCTTTCAATCCACATGCGAGAGCCGCTCAGAATTACAATATTGTTGAAGATCTAGCCATGTCCCCTTCAACAATGTCGACCCTCAAAGTGTTGCAATATTGTCCAACTCAGAGGAATTTTCTATTATTGGCTATTGGAGTGATTTATCCTCAAGATTCTAATCATATTTTCTTTGATCTTGAGAACTTTGTACCTAGACATCCGCACCAAATGGCATTTCAAGTTCCTGTTTTAGTCAAATATACATGATTTTTTCACACAATGATTGACAAGGGAGCATCTACATGCATTATATATTTAGCCTGTTGGAAAACTCTTAGTTCTCCACCGATCAATCAGTCACCCACGATTCTTAGAGACTTTGATGGAAGAGGTTTTCCTCCATTTGGAATACTCCAGGATTTACCTATAGAGATAGAAGGAAAATTCGTTATGCTTGAGGTGGAAGTTGTTGATGCCCCTCTTGACTACAACCTTATGTTAGGTTGAAGTTGGTCTCATGTTATGACCGTTTTCATTTCATCAGTCTTTCGATTAATATGTTTCCTCATAAAGGAAATATTGTTAAAATTGATCAGCTATCTTACTTTCCTTCAGACGCTACCTCTACAAATAGTATCCAACATGTCTGAAAGACGGCCATCCCTTATGATGAGTTGGGGTGAGACTATTTAAGGATTCCTCTCTTATCATAACTTTTGTTGTACCTTCTCCTAATGTACCTCGAACAATTTCTAATATCAACATGATTACGTCAAGCACAATGCCATTTGATGACCCATGGAATGTGCCTTAAAAATATGAATTGGACTATTATGGAAATGAAATGCCTTTAAGTCCATATGAATCGGCATATGTAGTGGTAAAATCGCTTTTTGACATTTCATCAACTAATACTAATCAAGTGAATATGGTCAGTAATGAGTCTTCTTCTCTACCAAGCTCAACCATGACATCTTTTTCTGATCATTTTCAACAAATGTTTTCAAGTAATCAAAATATTCGGGAAATGATGTCATCGAATGAATTACCTTGGGACGATCTTCATCATCGATCCTCTTTTCTACCAAACCTTGGTAGAGTTGAAAAGTAATTTTCATCCATATTTCTGATTTATTATGTCGAGGAACCTCAAAATAATATGTCAATCCTTCATTCGGATTCTGAGACAAAGTTAGGAAATATTTCCACGACAATTCCCATTCACATATCAATTAAAACAGGAGTAACTAAAAACATTAATATAGGTGCTTCATGCTTAATTAAAGAAATAAATATCTACAAAGTCCTATTTCAAGAATTCCGAGAAAATTTTTCCTGGTCTTACAAATAAATGCCAGGAATCAATCCTAAGATTGTGATTCATGAAATTAATACATACGCAGATGCTAAACCTATTAGACAAAAATTACATCCAATACATATGTGAAAAGTTGCTTCCATTAAAGTTGAAGTTGAAAAACTACATCGTTCAGGATTTGTCTATCCAATTCCATTGATGGATTTGGTATCTAACATAGTTCCAGAGATCAATAAACAAGGGACTATCAGAATATGTGTCGATTAGAGAGATATTAATAAGGCTTGTCCCAAAGACAACTATCCCACCCCTTATCTCGACCAAATTATTGATGATTGTGCCAGAAATGAAATATTTTTATTTATGGATGGATCTTTTGGTTACAATCAAATAAATATAATCCTTGTAGATCAGCCCAAGACAACATTTATATGCCCATGAGGGACATTTTCATATTGTAAATTACCTTTTGGACTGAAAAACGTTGGCGCAACTTTTCAAAGATCTATGTCTTACGCATTTCAAGATATAAAACACATTGTGTAGCCCTACTTGGATGACTTACCTGCTCATTCTTTGCACAAACAAGATCATCGTACACATTTACGTGTTATCTTTATGCGATGTAGGCATTACAATATTCCTTTGAATCCACACAAATGTGTATTTTGTATACAATCAGGACGATTGTTTGGTTTCATTGTTTCTCAAGAAGGCATTCATGTCGACCCTTTGAAGGTTGAGGTTATTGTTGTAGAATATATAAAATATGCATGTATATCTTGGATTCACCCTATCTAACAATATGCTACATTTAAATACTGAATCGGTACTACAAATATTTGCGGAATTAGAAACACAATCAGCAATTACATAAGCATGAAGAAATATCAATCACACACAACACAAATAATTTCCCCGGGGAAAGCTTACAGCTAAAAACCCCACTATATTATATTGTATATTATATCATGTATCATGAAAAAATTACATACAAAACTCTTCTCACAAGAGCTCTCGGTCCATCAGCTAATTGTCTCACGATGTCATACAAAAATTGGCAAATACCTTAGCCAATTTACTGTCTCCAGACAGCCTGCCTTCACTGCGCAATCCCTGCTGAAAGCAATCCCTAAAAATATGCAATCCTGCCTTCCTTGACTGCGCAAGAATCATGGGCACATCCAATGTGCGTGTGCTTGCATGTTTGCAAGCGGATAATGTCACAACTAATAGTCAACTTCCCTTTCACCTAGAACTCAACTAAGTCTCCACTGGATCTGACATGCATGCAGCTAATATTATTAAATCCTCAGTTGCATGTGAGATCACTGATTGTGAATTAATTAATATTTATTTCACTTGATCTCTCACTACTTGTATCTTCAGTTAAAACTATCACAACTGAGTTTAACTCACTTAACTGAGTTAAGCTATTTACAACTTGCACAAACTCATGCACCACTACACTTCGAACTCTGTTACAACTAGAAACACTTGGTTACAACTAGAATTACTCTTCATGTCCCACCAACCAACCTCTAACTCGAACTTCACTTAGCTAACTGATTTTCCACTTCAGTTTACTATTTTCAAATACACATTGAGAATAGATTATAGTTTAATTTCCATCTAAATTAAGGAATAATAAAAATAGACATACACCTAAAAATAGCTTGTGGGCCCCACCCTAGTGTAGGTGCTTAATTTTCACTAGGATCATGGTTGCCAAAAAAAATTCTTTTTGAATCTCAACACTCCCTCTCAACAAGAAATGGATTATCCTTCACCCCGATCATGTCTCTATGGTATTTTAATTTGCTCCTGGTGAGCATATTCGTAAGAATATGGTGCAGCGTAGCTGCACCTTTGCCCACAGTATGCATATAAATGTGTATCATGTATATGTGACCCAAAATACATCTCTTTAACGTGAGCCCTTAAGTGGGATTAATTTTATTGTAACACATCTATGTTATAAAATGCCCACTTAAATAAACAATTACCTGATTCGTAACTTTGGTCTAAAATCGTGATGCTGACAAATAAAATGTTTGGCCCCCAACTTATTAACCATGCATCTGTTCACCATCGATTTTATGCACCCATTCATTCGATGGAAATCGCATTTTTAATAAGCTCGACAGTTAAGGTTTTCTTAATATGCGAAATTGCTGGTTTTTTAGTGCAACGTGGCACCTCCAGACCCTTATCGCACTCTTCAAACTTTTACCACTTACCACTTCAAACCTTTGTGAAAACCACCTGCTTGGGTTACAAAACCGTTTGACGGTTTCTCATTTACCGATTTCTGGTTCCAACAAACTCACAATTCCAAAGTGGACATAGAGTACTATCACAAAAAACAGAGATTCAAACCATCATAATTTCTCCACGATAAGTTCATACAGGCTTTTCTCAAAACACTATATGCACTAAACTCAACTACGAATTTCGATCACCCTTTAAAAAACTTGGTCGACATAAAACTTTGACGATTTCAACTGTATATTACAGTTTCCTAAAGGGATGTCAGATTTTTCAGGTATTATACTTCAGTGCTTCATAATTTTGGATTGCAGAACAGTTTTAATACTCTAGCGTCTAGCCTCTCTGTTCTTCTTATCTGCATGCTATCCTATGAATTGATCTTGCCCTTTCAAATTAGACAGTGACCATTCACGATCCAAGCATAACTATAACTTATTTGTAGTAAGAACAGGCATGAGACAAACAATTTTATTGATAATGTTCATCATGATGAAAATTGATTCAATAAACAATTGTTCCCATCTGAACAGACTTCCACACAATACGCAAGTCCACGGATTCACAAAAAGAGGTAAATGCGATCAATTGATAGTTCAAATACAACCCAGAAATAGAAGACGCACAAATATAATCAGAATCGATTTTCCAAATATTTCCAATCCAGAACTCAGTACCAGAATCATGATTTCACCCCAAATATAAATCAATTACTCATAAAATAGAGTTTACAGAGTTTTAGCCCCATGGCTTGATTTCATCTGTTCTCTGCACTCTGTTTTCCCTAATTCTCTTCCTCTATATCTAATTCTCGTATCCTATATCCCTCCTATCTCTGCTTATATCTTTTGAGGTTATTAATTATATACAAATGGATTCCAAACCAAAATTAGTTTAGATCCTTAATTTACTCATCAAATTCCTAATTCTTCTAAGTCCTCATTAATTTCCAAAATCTCTCTTTTATCCCTAAGGATCCTCTCTAATCCCATAAATTCATGAACCCAATTCTTAATCTAGGATTTACAATAATTTCTCAAATCATTCAATCCCTATCAATTCTCAACTATCTAGTTCTCTCCAACATTCGAGAACATTTACATTTATGCTCACAATATTAATTAAATCCTATTCTAAATCACTCAAAGTATTAAAAATACATTTAGAGAACCAACTCTCTTGAAAACATAAGACCCCTTAAGTCTCCCAAATAACCAATAACATTTGAGCAGGATGCTCCTGCATCAGACTCCCCATGTAGAAAATTTTCATAGACTCTTGTCAATGAGGTCTGATGCTTTTCTGTAATAATGCAATAGCCAAAAGTCTCACTAACTTGCTACCTCTAGGATTCCAAACTCTGTTCTTCAATGAATTCCCTGATTTTCTCAACTACTGTTTAATATTTATGTCGTCCTTCCTTGCTTCTCCTGGTTACCATTTCTTTGTTTGCAACACTCTATTTGCTTTTCCTTCAATATTTGTTATAATCTAGCTTTTTATCCACCTGATTCTTTGTCTTCAATTACTTTCCTTATGTTCATTTTCTGTCAGCTTCGTCAAATATTCTATTCCTCTATCCAAATTACTTTTCTGTTGTTGTCCTTTCCCTTGTGTATGAGTTTCAAAACTCTTGCTTCCTCCTTTTCCTTCAACTTTTTCTATCTTTTTTAAGATTGTCTTAAATACCATTGTAGATATTTCTACCTCCCAAACTTCCTGAATATATCTAAAGATATTACCCTATGAAATATCCAATTGTTGTTCTGTAATTTTACTTTCAAAAAGTAAATTTCTTTTCAACTCCTTGACAGCAGTAACATTTCCTTGCACTGCTGCAGATCCCTTGCAATATTCATCAGATAACATAGCCTTATCCTCCATAAAAATACAATTTTGATCTTGCTTCTTTGAAATGTTTGTGTACATTTCTCTTTCTTCCTTCATCTTTATGGAAACTTCCAGTAACATTCTATCACCTGCAAAATATTCAAAACCTGCAATCACACTGAAATTTTAAGTTTTAAAATCACAAGACCCAAAAGTCTTGTTTGATGATTCTGTCATTAAATCTCTTTTTTGTTCCAAGTCTTGTCCACGAGATAGAAAATCTTCAATTGTCTTCACTTCAACTTCCTCAAACATAGCATTTGAGTACTTGCCATCCTCTGCTTATTCTTCTTGATTTTGGTCATCATTGTGAACCAAATTTCCTCTGTTTTCAACTTTAGCAGTATGCTGTAAAATAATATGTTTCTCTAATTGTGTATGAGCTTTCTCAAAACTCAAATTCTCTCTCTCTTCCATGACATTATCTGCAAACATACACAAGTTGTCAATTTCAAAATCATAAATCGCAGTTGCCTCAATTGATGATTCAAACATCACTGCTCCCTTTTGTTCTTCTCCAGCAATTCCATTTTGTTGTAACTCCACTCCTTCGAGCTTCTCTGTCATAAATGGAACATTTATAATCTACTCAAGCTTCCCCAGCTCCTCTATTAACTGCATATCCACTTGCCTCTCTTGTAGCTTATACCATTTCTCCTTCTTTCCCATTATGTAGTTGTATCGTTGTTCTCCTTTACTTTTCTGGAACATTTCTATCAACAATGCCAGTTGAAAATTTATCTCAGTCTTCTCTCTGATATTAAATATCTTCTAAATATTTCCTCTGATTTCAGCTTCATATTTATCAACATTGTCTTATGTATCTACAGCCACATTATCAATTGAAGAGTTAAAATATTTATATAGCTCTACAATTTCTTATTTATCAAGTTTTGCATTTCTTCACAATCTTCATTCTCAGTTTCACTCTTCTTCTGGAAATCCTCCCGAGTTATCCTGTTTTTTATATCATCACATTGCACAATTCTTTCATTAATTTCATTAAAAAAATTCATTTGTTTACCTCCTTGGAATATAACTACGACATTTTCATTATGCTTCTGCTCCATAACAGCTTTAATTGGTTGTATTATAACAAACAGAAATTCATCTATGAATTCTTTCTGTTGAAATAAATCAGTAGCTTCCTCCTCTAAAAGGCATTCTCCATCATACTTTACTTCAAGAACTTTATTCAACTTTGTGGAAGTTTTGCCAAACTATCCATCATCTTCTGGACATCCTGTAAACACACACAAACCATGAGATTTAAAAACACAAGGCTCCATAGCCTCATTTTCTTCCCTTGTCAGCATATCTTCTTCTTCGCCTAGAATTTCACCTTGTTCCGGTCCACAAATGGAAACTTCCATTTTTTACTCTGCTTCTCTAAGTTTTTCAACCAACCACTTCACTTGTCTTTGTCGTAGCCTTCTCTGTAACTTAGACCACTTCACTGTCTTTTTCTTCAAGACCCAACCTTCTCTTTGGTTTTCCTTTAGTAGCACTGTTAACTCATCGAGTTCTTTGCTTATATCAGCCAACTCCTTGTCAAGCTCCTCTTAACTCGTCCAGTTCTTGAGATTTTTCTAACACACTTTTCCTTCACCTTGTAGCTTTATTCTAAACCTTCTTTATGACTTCCCATAGCTATCTTCACTTCTATGTGAGCTTCTACACCTGCAACCAATCAACTTCCTTCTGAGTTGATCACCAAACCTATCCTCTGTTTGGTTTCCAAGTTCTCTTTTCCCTAGAACTTGCACTGAGCAAACTTTATCTCTCTCTGGTTGCTACACTCACTTCTCTTAAGGACTCTTTGTCCTTATCTATTCCAAGCCTTAGCTGGAATAAGGTTCTGCTACAATCTTAAGATATTTCAAAAATTCTTCCTACAGTTTTTATTGTTGTAGTCTTGTGCCAAACTTTACCATGCATTCAACCACTGCAAACTTTCATACCTTTGTAATTAAATTATGTCTCGGCTGGTTGTCTCCTGCAAGCATGAAACTTTTTCACTCCCTTGATCTATTTAATCTATAAAATAAAAACTTATGCATACCATCTTTCAACATCACATGTCTTTAAGATCTCCTTATTTGTTGGCCTTTACCATTCTTGTGAATCTGTTTCTGTAATTATGTGAATTCTTTCAACATTCAGCTGCTATCACAACAATCAATTATGAACAAGACTTCAATCCACATCAATTTTGGATTAGAATTTACCCAGAATTTTAATTGCTTTTTAGGCATCTACCTCACCAATCATAACACAATTTATCTCTTTCTCATGAAATTTGTGTAAATATAATATAAAAACTTCTCCAACTTCCTCTGGCTGCAATAACTCACTATCTTGAGGCAAATCTTAATATGTTCATCCTTCGCTCAGCTGCACACAAAATCACTTTCTGCTTTATTATGATCGCTCTTTCTTGCAATTTCAATTTCATTTTTCACAATTCAGTTTTTAAAAAAATATATATATTTCAGCTCTGATACCACTAATGGTGCAGCGTAGCTGCACCTTTTCCCATAGTATGCATATAAATGCGTATCATGTATATGTGACCCAAAATACATCTCTTTAACGTGAGCCCTTAAGTGGGATTAATTTTCTTGTAACACATCTATGTTATAAAATGCCCACTTAAATAAAAAATTACCTGATTCGTAACTTTGGTTTAAAATCATGCTGCTGACAAATAAAAAGTCTGGCCCCCAACTTATTAACCATGCATCTGTTCATCATCGATTGTATGCACCCATTCATCCGACGACAATAGCATTTTTAATAAGCCCGACAGTTAAGGTTTTCTTAATATGCGAAATTGTTGGTTTTTTACTGCGACATGGCACCTCCAGACCCTTATCGCGATCTTCAAACTTTTACCTCGTACCACTTAAAACCTTTGCGAAAACCACTTGCTTGGGTTGCAAAACCATTTGACTATTTCTCATTTACCGGTTTCTGGTTCCAACAAACTCACAATTCCAAAGTGGACACACAGTACTATCAAAACGAACAGATATTCAAACCATCAGAATTTATCCACGATCAGTTCATGCACGCTTTTCTCAAAACACTGTCTGCGCTAAACTCAACTCTGGATTTTGATCACCCTTTAAAAAACTCGGTCCACATAAAACTTTGACGATTTCAACTGTATATTACAGTTTCCTAAAGGGATGTCGGGATTTTCAGGTATTATACTTCAATGCTTCATAATTCAGGATTGCGGAATAGTTTCAATACTCCAGCATCTCACCTCTCTGTTCTTCTTATCTGCATGTTATCCTATGAATTGATCTTGCCCTTTAAAATTAGACAGTGACCACTCACGATCCAAGAATGATTATAAATTATTTATAGTAAGAACAGGCATGAGACAAAAAAATTTACCGATAATGTTCATCATGATGGAAACCGACTCGATAAACAATTGTTCCCATCTGAACAGACTTCCACACAATACGCAGGTCCACGGATTCAAAAAAAAATATTTAAATGCGATCAATTGATAGTTCAAATACAACCCATAAACCGAAGATGCACAAATATAATCAGAATCGATTTTCAAAAGATTTCCAATCCAAAGCTCAATACCATAATCACGCTTTCACACCAAATTTAAATCAGTTACTCATAAAATAGAGTTTACATAGTTTTAGCCCCATGGCTTGATTTCATTTGTTCTCTGCACTCTGTTTTCCCTAATTCTCTTCCTCTATCTCTAATACTATCAGATGTTATATCCCTTATTTCTCGCTTATGTATTTTTAGTTATTAATTATATACAAATGGATTCCAAACCAAAATTAGTTTAGATCCTTAATTTACTCATCAAATTCCTAATTCTTCTAAGTCCTCATTAATTTCCAAAATCTCTCCTTTATCACTAAGGATCCTCTCTAATCCCATAAATTCATGAACCCAATTCTTAATCTAGGATTTACAATAATTTCTCAAATCACTCAATCCCTATGAATTCTCAACTATCTATTTCTCTCCAACGTTCGAGAACATTTACATTTATGCTCACAATATTAATTAAATCCTATTCTAAATCACTCAAAGCATTAAAAATACATTTAGAGAACCAACTCTCTTGAAAACATAAGACCCCTTAAGTCTCCCAAATAACCAATAACATTTGAGCAGGATGCTCCTGCATCAGACTCCCCATGTAGAAAATTTTCATAGACTCCTATCTATGAGGTTTGTTGCTTTTATGTAATAATACAACAGCCACAAGTCTCACTGACTTGTTACCTCAAGGATTCCAAACTCTGTTCTTTAATGATTTCCCTGCTTTTCTCAATTGTTGTTTAATATTTCTGTTGTCATTCCTTGCTTCTCTTGGTTGCCATTTCTTTGTTTGCAACACTCTATTTGCTTTTCCTTCAATATTTGTTACAGTCCAGCTTTTTATCCACCTGATTCTCTGTCTGCAGTTCCTTTCCTTATGTTCATTTTTTGTCAGCTTCATCAAATCTTCTATTCCCCTATCCAAATTACTTTTCTGTTGTTGTCCTTTCCCTTGTGTATGAGTTTCAAAAGTCTTGTTGCATCCTTTTTCTTCAACTTTTGCTCTCATTTTTAAGATTGTCCCAAATACTGTTGTAGATATTGTTGCCTCCCAAAGTCCCTGAATATATTTAAATATATTACCCTCTGCAATATCCAATTGTTGTTCTGCAAATTTACTTTCAAAAAGTAAATTACTTTTCAATTCCTCGACAGTAGTAACATTTCCTTCCACTGTTGCAGATCCCTTGCAATCTTCATCAAATAACATAGCCTTATCCTTCATCAAAATAAAATTTTGATCTTGCTTCTTTGAAATGTTTGTGTACATTTCTCTTTCTTCCTTCATCTTTATGACAGCTTCTAGTAACTGTCTATCACCTGCAAAATCTTCAAAACCTGCAATCACACTCAAATTTTAAGTTTTAAAATCACAAGACCCAAAAGTATTGTTTGGTGATTCTGTCATCAAATCTCTTTTTTGTTCCAAGTCTTTTCCATGACATAGAAAGTATTCAATGGTCTTCACTTCAACTTCCTCAAACATAGAATTTGAGTACTTGGCATCATTTTCTTCTTCTTCTTTCTTTTGGTCATCATTGTGAACCAAATTTCCTCTATTTTCAACTTTAGCAGTATGTTGTAAAATAATACGTTTCTCCAATTGTGTATGAGCTTTCTCAAAACTCAAATTCTCTCTCTCTGCCATGACATTCTCTACAAACATATACAAATTGTCAATTTCAAAATCATAAATCTCAATTCGCTCAATTGATGATTCAAAAATCATTGCTCCCTTTTGTTCTTATCTGGCAATTCCATTTTGTTGTAACTCCACTCCTTTGAGCTTCTCTGTCCTCAATGGAACATCTATAATCTTCTCAAGCTTCCTCAGCTCCTCTATTAACTGCATATCCACTTGCTGCTCTTGTAGCTTAGACCATTTCTCCTTCTTTCCCATTATGTAGTTGTACCTTTGGTCTCCTTTACTTTTCTAGAACATTTCTATCAACAATCCTTGTTGAAAATTTATCTCAGTCTTCTCTCTGATATTAAATATCTTCTGCATAATTCCTCTGATTTCAGCTTCATATTTATCAACATTGTCTTATGTATCTACATCCACATTATCAATTGAAGAGTTAAAATATTTACATAACTCTACAATTTCTTCTTTATCAGGTTCTGCAAACTTCATTCCTCCTTTTGGTTCCTTGAGCCATCTTTCCATTTCCATGTGAAATATTTCTGGCATTTCTTCACAATCTTCATTCTCAGTTTCACTCTTCTTCTAGCAACCCTCCTGAGTTATCATGTTTTCTGTATCATCACATTACACAATTCTTTCATTAATTTCATTAAACAAATTCATTTGTTTACCTACTTGGAATAACTCTACGACATTTTCATTATGCTTCTGTTCCATAACAGCTTTAACTGATTGACTTATACCAAACAGAAATTCATCTATGAATTATTTCTGCTGAAATAAATCAGTATCTTCCTCCTCTAAAAGGCATTCTGCATCATACTTTACTTCAAGAGCTTTATTCAACTTTGTGACAGTTTCACCAGACTATCCATCATCTTTTGCACATCCTGCAAACACATACAAACCATGATATTTAAAAACACAAGGCTCCATAGCCTCATTTTCTTCCCTTGTCAGCATATCTTCTTCTTTTCCCGGAATTTCACCTTGTTCCAGTCCACAAATGGAAACTTCCATTTTTTACTCTGCTTCTCTGATTTTTTCAACCAACCACTTCACTTGTCTTTGGCATAGCCTTCTCTGTAACTTAGACCACTTCACTGTCTTTTTCTTCAAGACCCCGCCTTCTCTTTGGTTTTCCTTTAGCAGCATTGTTAACTCATCGATTTCTTTGCTTATATCAGCGAACTCCTTGTCAAGCTCCTCTTGACTCATCCGGTTCTTGCAGATTGTTTTAACACCCTTTTCCTTCACCTTGTAACTTTCTTCTGAACCTTCTCTATGACTTCCCATAGCCATCTTCACTTCTATATGAGCTTCTACACCTCCAACCAATCAATTTCCTTCTGAGTTGATCACCAAACCTATCCTCTGTTTGGTTTCCAAGTTCTCTTTTCCCTAGAACTTTCACTGAGCAAACTTTCTCTCTCTCTGGTTGCTATACTCACTTATCTTAAGGACTCTTTGTCCTTATCTATTCCAAGCCTCAGCTGGAATAAGGTTCTGCTACAATCTCTAAGAACTTTTAAAAGATCTTCCTATAGTTTTATTGTTGTAGTCTTGCGCAAAATTTTTCCATTCACTCAACCGTTGCAAACTTTCATACTTTTGTAATTAAATTATGTCTCGGCTGGTTATCTCCTGCAAACATGCAAATTTTTTACTCACTTGATCTATTCAATCTGTAAAATATCATCAATTAATAAAACTCATGCATACCATCTTTCAACATCACATGTCTTTAAGATCTCCTTATTTGTTGGCCTTTACCATTCTTGTGAATTTGATTATGTAGTTCTATGCATTATTTCAACATTCAGTTGTTGTCACAACAATCACTTCTGAACAAGACTGCAATCCACATCAATTTTGGATTAGAATTTACACAGAATTTTAATTTCTTTTTAAGCATCTACCTCACCAATCATAACACAATTTATCTCTTTCTCATGAAATCTGTGTAAATATAGTATAAAAACTTCTCAAACTTCCTCTAGCTGCAATAACTCACAATCTTCAGGAAAATCTCAATATGTTCATACTTCGCTCAGTTGCACGGAAAATCCCTTTCTGCTTTATTATTATCACTCTTTCTTGCAATTTCAATTTCATTCTTCACAATTCAGTTTAAAAAATAAATATAAATTATTTCGGCTCTGATACCACTAATGGTGCAGCATAGCTGCACCTTTGCCCACAGTATGCATATAAATACATATCATGTATATGTGACCCAAAATACATTTCTTTAATGTGAGCCCTAAAGTGGGATTAATTTTCTTGTAACACATCTATGTTATAAACAATTACCTGATTTGTAAATTTGGTTTAAAATCGTGATTCTGACAAATAAAATGTCTGGCCCCAACTTATTAACCATGCATCTATTCACCGTCGATTTTATGCACCCATTCATCCGACGGAAATCGCATTTTTAATAAGCCCGACAGTTAAGGTTTACTTAATATGCTAAATTGTCGGTTTTTGAGTGCAACGTGGCACCTCCAAACCCTTATCGCACTCTTAAAACTTTTACCACTTACCACTTCAAAGCTTTCCGAAAACCACTTGCTTGGATTGCAAAACCATTTGACGATTTCTCATTTACCGGTTTCAGGTTCCAACAAACTCATAATTCCAAAGTGGACACACAGTACTATCACAATAAACAGAGATTCAAACCATCAGAATTTCTCCACGATCAGTTCATACAGGCTTTTCTCAAAACAATGTATGCGCTAAACTCAGCTCTGAATTCCGATCACCCTTTAAAAAACTTGGTCCACATAAAACTTTGACGATTTCAACCGTATATTATAGTTTCCTAAAGCGATGTCAGATTTTTCAGGTATTATAATTCAATGCTTCATAATTCGGGATTGCGGAACAATTTCAATACTCCAGCGTATGGCCTCTCTGTTCTTATTATCTGCATGTTATCCTAAGAATTGATCTTTCCCCTTCAAATTAGCAAGTGACCATTCACGATCCAAGCATGAATATAACTTATTTATAGTAAGAACAGGCATGAGACAAACAATTTCACTGATAATGTTCGTCATGATGGAAACTGATTCAATAAACAATTTTTCCCATCTGAACAGACTTCCACACAATACTCATGTCCACGGATTCACAAAAAGAGTTAAATGCAATCAATTGATAGTTCAAATAAAACCCAGAAATAGAAGACGCAAAAATATAATCAGAATTGATTTTCCAAAGATTTCCAATCCAAAACTCAATACCAGAATCATGATTTCACACCAAATTTAAATCAGTTACTCATAAAATAGAGTTTACATAGTTTTAGCCCCATGGCCTGATTTCATCTTTTCTCTGCACTTTTTTTTCCATAATTCTCTTCCTATATCTCTAATTCTCGTATCCTATATCCCTCCTATCTCTGCTTATGTACTTTGAGGTTATTAATTATATACAAATGGATTCCAAACCAAAATTAGTTTAGATCCTTAATTTACTCATCAAATTCCTAATTCTTCTAGGTCCTCATTAATTTCCAAAATCTCTCTTTGATCCCTAAGAATCCTTTCTAATCCCATAAATTCATAAACCCAATTCTTAATCTAGGATATACAATAATTTCTCAAATCACTCAATCCCTATCAATTCTTAACTATCTAGTTCTCTCCAACATTCCAGAGCATTTACATTTATGCTCACAATACTAATTAAATCATATTCTAAATCACACAAAGCATTAAAAATACATTTAGAGAACCAACTCTCTTGAAAACATAAGACCCCTTAAGTCTCCCAAATAACCAATAACATTTGAGCAGGATGCTCCTGCATCAGACTCCCCATGTAGAAAATTTGCATAGACTCCTGTCTATGAGGTCTATTGATTTTCTGTAATAATGCAACAGCCACAAGTCTCACTAACTTGCTACCTCTAGGATTTCAAACTTTGTTCTTTAATGATTTCCCTGCTTTTCTCAACTGTTGTTTAATATTTTTGTTGTCATTCCTTACTTCTCCTTGTTTCCATTTCTTTGTTTGCAACACTCTATTTGCTTTTCCTTCAATATTTGTTACAGTCCAACTTTTTATCCACCTGATTCTCTGTCTTCAGTTCCTTTCCTTATTTTCATTTTCTGTCAGCTTCAACAAATCTTCTATTCCTCTGTCCAAATTACTTTTATGTTGTTGTCCTTTCCCTTGTGTATGAGTTTCAAAACTCTTGTTGCCTCCTTTTTCTTCAACTTCTGTTGTCATTTTTAAGATTGTCCCAAATACCGTTGTAGATATTTCTGCCTCCCAAACTTCCTGAATATCTTTAAATATATTACCCTTTGCAATATCCAATTGTTGTTCTACAAATTTACTTTCAAAAACTAAATTTCTTTTCAATTCCTTGACAGTAGTAACATTTCCTTCCACTGCTGCAAACCCCTTGCAATCTTCATTAGATAAAATAGCCTTATCCTTCATCAAAATACAATTTTGATCTTGCTTCTTTGAAATGTTTGTGTACATTTATCTTTCTTCCTTCATCTTTATGACTGCTTCCAGTAACTGTCGATCACCTGAAAAATCTTCAAAATCGGTAATCACACTCAAATTTTCAGTTTTAAAATCACAAGACCCAAAAATCTTGTTTGATGATTCTGTCATCAAATTTCTTTTTTGTTCCAAGTCTTGTCCATGACATAGAAAATCTTCAATGGTCTTCACTTCAACTTCCTCAAACATATCATTTGAGTACTTGGCATCCTTTGCTTCTTCTTCTTGCTTTTGGTCATCATTGTGAACCAAATTTCCTCTATTTTCAACTTTAACAGTATGTTGTAAAATAATACATTTTTCCAATTGTGTATGAGCTTTCTCAAAACTCAAATTATCTCTCTCTGCCATGACATTATCTACAAACATACACAAATTGTCAATTTCAAAATCATAAATCTCATTTGCCTCAATTGATGATTCAAACATCACTGCTCCCTTTTGTTCTTCTCCAACAATTCCATTTTGTTGTAACTCCACTCCTTTGAGCTTCTCTGTCCTCAATGGAACATCTATAATCTACTCAAGCTTCCTCAGCTCCTCTATTAACTGCATATCCACTTGCTTCTCTTGTAGCTTATACCATTTCTCCTTCTTTCCCATTATGTAGTTGTATCTTTGGTCTCCTTTACTTTTTTGGAACATTTCTATCAACAATGCCAATTGAAAATTTATCTCAGTCTTCTCTCTGATATTAAATATCTTCTACATAATTCCTCTGATTTCAGCTTCATATTTATCAACATTGTCTTATGTATCTACATCCACATTATCAATTGAAGAGTTAAAATATTTACATAACTATACTATTTCTTCTTTATCAGGTTTTGCAAGCTTCATTCCTCCTTCTGGTTCCTTGAGCCGTTTTTCCATTTCCATGTGAAATATTTCTGTCATTTCTTCACAATATTCATTCTCAGTTTCACTCTTCTTCTGGCAATCCTCCTGAGTTATCATGTTTTCTGTATCATCACATTGCACAATTCTTTCATTAATTTCATTAAACAAATTCATTTTTTTACCTCCTTGGAATATCACTGCGACATTTTCATTGGACTTCTGCTCCATAACACCTTTAACTGGTTGTCTTATACCAAACAGAAATTCATCTATGAATTCTTTCTACTAAAATAAATCAGTATCTTCCTCCTCTAAAAGGAATTCTCCATCATACTTTACTTCAAGAGCTTTATTCAACTTTGTGACAGTTTCACCAGACTGTCCATCATCTTCTACACATCCTGAAAACACATACAAACCATGAGATTTAAAAACACAAGGCTCAATAGCCTCATTTGCTTCCCTTTTCAGCGTATCTTCTTCTTCGCCTAGAATTTCACCTTGTTCCTGTCCACAAATGGAAACTTCCATTTTTTACTCTGCTTCTCTAAGTTTTTCAACCAACCACTTCACTTGTCTTTTTCGTAGCCTTCTCTGTAACTTAGACCACTTCACTATCTTTTTCTTCAAGACCCAACCTTCTCTTTGGTGTTACTTTAGCAGCATTGTTAACTCATCGAGTTCTTTGCTTAAATCATCCAACTCCTTGTCAAGCTCCTCTTGACTCATCCGATTCTTGCAGATTATTTTAACACCATTTTCCTTCACCTTGTAGCTTTCTTCTAAACCTTCTCTATTACTTCCCATAGCCATCTTCACTTCTATGTGAGCTTCTACACCTGCAACCAATCAACTTCCTTCTGAGTTGATCACCAAACCTATCCTCTGTTTGGTTTCCGAGTTCTATTTTCCTTAGAACTTGCACTGGGAAAACTTTCTCTCTCTCTGGTTGCTACACTCACTTCTCTTAAGGACTCTTTGTCCTTATCTATTCCAAGCCTTAGCTGGAATAAGGTTCTACTACAATGTTAAGATCTTTCAAAAATTCTTCCTACAGTTTTTACTATTGTAGTCTTGTGCCAAACTTTACCATTCATTCAACGATTGCAAACTTTCATACCTTTGTAATTAAATTATGTCTCGGTTGGTTGTTTCATGCAAACATGCAACTTTTGCACTTCCTTGATCTATTTAATCTATAAAATAAAAAGTTATGCATACCATATTTCAACATCACATGTCTCTAAGATCTCCTTATTTGCTGGCCTTTACCATTCCCATGAATCTGATTCTGTATTTCTGTGCATTCTTTCAACAATCAGTTGCTCTCACAACAATCAATTCTGAACAAGACTTCAATCCACATCAATTTTGGATTAGAATTTACCCAGAATTTTAATTTCTTTTTAAGCATCTACCTCACCAATCATAACACAATTTATCTATTTCTTGTGAAATCTGTGTAAATACAGTATAAAAACTTCTTAAACTTCCTCTGGCTGCAATAACTCACTATCTTGAGGCAAATCTTAATCTGTTCATACTTCGCTCAGCTGCACGCAAAATCCCTTTCTGCTTTATCACTCTTTCTTGCAATTTCAATTTCATTCTTCACAATTCAGTTTTTAAAAAAAATTAATAATAAATAAAAATAAATAAAATTGGCTCTAATGCCACTAATGGTGCAGCGTCGCTGCACCTTTTCCCATAGTATGCATATAAATGTGTATCATGTATATGTGACCCAAAATACATCTCTTTAACGTGATCCCTTAAGTGGGATTAATTTTCTTGTAACACATATATGTTATAAAATTCCCACTTAAATAAACAATTATCTGATTCATAGCTTTGGTTTAAAATCGTGATGCTGAAAAATAAAATGTCTGGCCCCCAAATTATTAACCATGCATCTGTTCACCGTCGATTTTATGCACCCATTCATCCAACAGTAATCACATTTTTAATAAACCCGATAGTTAAGGTTTTCTTAATATGCGAAATTTTTAGTTTTTGAGTGCAACGCGGCACCTCCATACCCTTATCGCACTCTTCAAACTTTTACCACTTACCACTTCAAAGCTTTGCGAAAACCACTTGCTTGGGTTGCAAAACCATTTGATGGTTTCTCATTTACTGATTTCGAGTTCCAACAAACTCACAATTCCAAAGTGGACACACAGTATTATCACAACAAATAGAGATTCAAACCATCATAATTTCTCCACGATCAGTTCATACAAGCTTTTCTCAAAACACTATATGCGCTAAACTCAGCTCTGGATTCCGATCACCCTTTAAAAAACTTGGTCCACATAAAACTTTTACGATTTCAACTGTATATTACAGTTTCCTAAAGTGATGTCAGATTTTTCAGGTATTATAATTCAATGCTTCATAATTCAGGATTGCGGAACAGTGTCAATACTCCAGCATTTGGCCTCTTTGTTCTTCTTATCTACATGCTATCCTATGAATTGATCTTGCCCTTTCAAATTAGACAGTGACCATTCACGATCCAAGCATGACTATAAATTATTTATAGTAAGAACAGGCATGAGACAAACAATTTCACTGATAATGTTCATCATGATGGAAACTGATTCAATAAACAATTGTTCCCGTCTGAACAGACTTCCACACAATACGCAGGTCCACGGATTCACAAAAAGAGTTAAATGCGATCAATTGATAGTTCAAGTACAACCCAGAAACAGAAGACACACAAATATAATCAAAATCGATTTTCCAAATATTTCCAATCCAAAACTCAATACCAGAATCACGATTTCACACCAAACTTAAATCAGTAACTCATAAAATAGAGTTTACGGAGTTTTAGCCCCATGGCTTGATTTCATATGTTCTCTGCACTCTGCTTTCCCTAATTCTCTTCCTCTATCTCTAATTCTCGTATCTTGTATCCCTCCTATCTTTGCTTATGTCTTTTGAGGTTATTAATTATATACAAATGGATTCCAAACCAAAATTAGTTTAGATCCTTAATTTACTCATCAAATTCCTAATTCTTATAAGTCCTCATTAATTTCCAAAATCTCTCTTTTATCCCTAATGATCCTCTCTAATCCCATAAATTCATGAACCCAATTCTTAATCTAGGATTTACAATAATTTCTCAAATCACTTAATCCATATGAAATCTCAACTATCTAGTTCTCTCCAAAATTCGAGAACATTTACATTTATGCTCACAATATTAATTAAATCCTATTCTAAATCACTCAAAGCATTAAAAATACATTTAGAGAACCAACTCTCTTGAAAACATAAGACCCCTTAAGTCTACCAAATAACCAATAATGTTTGAGTAGGATGCTCGTGCATCAGAATATTTTCATCCTAATATTTCGTGGGAATGTACTGAAGCAACATAATTCTCCTCTACACACAATCTCTGAGATGATGGTACGAGATATCTATATGCTTGGACCTATCATGAAACACAGGATTAATCGAGAGTTTAATGCAACTCTGATTATCACAATGAATCATTGTTGGATCCATCTGAGAACCAAACAAACCAACCAAAATATTTCTCATCCAGATACCCTCACTTGCAGCTTGACTTGCTACTATGTATTCCGCTTCCGCTGAACTGAGTGCCATAGATCTTTGCTTCCTGTTGTACCAAGAAACAATTGTAGACCCGATACTAAAGATCCCCCCTGATTTTCTCTTTATGTCTGATGGACTGCTAGCCCAATCTGCATCCGTGAAGCCATGCAACTTCACTCCATAAGTTCTTCTATACCATAAACCATACTCTGATGTGCACCTCAGGTATCTAAGGACATGCTTCCCCACCTTCCAAAAGATCTTGGTAGGCTTAACCATAGCTTGACTCAGTTGGTTAACCGCATAGCAAATGTTTGGTCTCATGTTCACTAGATAAATTAGTGAACCCACTAACTGTCGATAGACAATAGCATCCACTACCTCTCCAGAAGTAGCATCCTCTTTCCTCTAGTTTCCTGGAAGAGGCGTATCCATGGGTTTGCAGCTCTCCATGTTAAACTTACCCAGTATCTCCTTTGCATACTTGCCTTGAGACATAAAAAGTTCACCATCCCGCTGCCATATTTCCAATCCAAGGAAACAATGAAGTCGGCCCATATCCTTCATTACGAACGCCCTTGCAAGATCCTCCTTGCATGAGTGTATCAGTTGCTCATCACCAATCAAAATTAAATCATCAACATAAATAACAATGATCAATATCTTACCCTCAACCACAATCTGGTATAGGTTTTCATCTGCTTCACTTTTGGTGAATCCTAGTCTGTCAAAATTGTTGTCTATCCAAGTGTACCAAGCACGAGGTGCTTGCTTCAACCCATACATCGCTCTTTTGAGTTTGCACACAAGTGACTTGATGTTGAAGATCTCGAAACCATTAGGAGAATTTTGAGGTCTAAAATGGGCCTCCTAAGGAAATTATAAAATAATAGTGGAAATAATAAAATAATATTAGATTACATCATCAAATTTTAGAGGGAAAAAAGAAAATAATTATTTTTTCAACTCATATTTTCAACTTATCCCCCTATGGGTTTACTCCAATTTCGAGAGGGAACACTCATTGGATGCATAATTGTATTCCTCATCCATAGACTACCCATGGTTCATACTTTTAATGAACCCTGCTACACAAAAAATTATAAATACATGAAAAACACGATCGCAATCATGTTTTTTCATGTATTTCTCATTTTTCGTGTAGTGGGGTCCATCAAAACCATGCAACATGGGTACTCCTTGGATGAGGAATTAAATTTTGCATCCAATGAGTACTACTGCTGGAAATTTGAGTAAAATGTTAGGGAGATAAGTTGAAAATACAAGTTCAAAAAGTAGTTTTATTATTTTATTATTTTTTAATCTTTTTACTTTTTTAACCCAAAAATGGTGAATCACCCCCCATGGTTAACATCATCATCTTGAATTCTATTGGTTCTTATAAATTTTATTTTGGTTGTACATTTTTCTTAGGAGGACCATTTTAGACCTCAAAAGTTCTCTAATGCTTCAGGCTGCTCTATGTACACCTGTTCCTCAATGATCCCATTGAGAAACGCAATTTGCACATCCATCTGATGAATGTGCCAACCCATCTGCACTCAAAGTGCAAGGATGGTCCTTATGGAAGAGTACCTTTTTACAGGCGTAAAAGTATCATCATAATCTATCCCCTCGATTTGTGAGAAGCCCCGAGCCACAAATCTAGCCTTGTATTTCTCCACACTCCCATCAGCAGCTTGCTTTACCTTGTAGATCCATCTCGAACCTACCACTGATTTGTCAACCGGTCTTGGGACAATTTCCCATGCACTTTTTCTGACAATGGATTCATACTCCTCCACCATTGCATCAACCCAAGTAGGTTGTTGCATTGCTTCCTGAAAGGAAGATGATTCAGTCACAATACATTTTCTCATAAGAGCCATGTATCTAGTAAACCAGTCAGGATACTGTCTCTGCCTACGCTGTGAAGTAGGGGCTCCTACATTCTCTGCAGCTTCAAGTCTCAGCCTATTAGCTTCCGTAGTGCACTTCCTGCACTTTCTGATGGATGGCTTTGCATGAGTGGCTTTATCCACTCCATGAACCTCCTCATGTGGTTGATCCACATCTTGAGACTCATCTTTGGGAACCATCAGTTTCTCCTTCGCATGCAAGTCTAGCTCCCTCTCAAGCAACAACCGCATGGATTTCTCCTCATCAAATTTTATATCTCATCGCACAACAGTCGTTCTATTGTTTTTCAAATACACACAATAATTATAGGGTGTTTCTATGTACCCCACAAAAATCCCAACTTCAGCATTCGGCTCCAGCTTCTTCCTAGCATCCTTGGTCACATGCACATAAACAGATGAGCCAAAAATCTTAAAAGTGTGAAACATTTGGTTTCTTACCCGTGAAAGCTTCTTCAAGTGTACTCATGCCAAGTACTCTATGAGGACAATGGTTTTGCACATAAACCATAGTGTTGCATGCTTCCGCCCACAAATGCATTGGTAAGCCCTGATCATGCAACATCACTCATGTTGCACCCACGATCATTATGTTCCTCCTCTCTGCGACCCCATTTTGCTGTGGGTTATGAGGTGCTATGAGTTCTCTTTGAACTCCTTCTTTGCTGCAAAATTTCTTGAATTCATTAGAGATGTATTCTCCACCATTATCACTCCTAAGAGCCTTCACTTGCTTCCCTTAATATTTCTCCACCAATGCCTTAAAATCACAAAACTTAGAGAATTTTTGTTCTTTCTTCTGCATGAAGAAGATCCAACATTTATGAGAAAAGTCATCAACAAATATTACATAGTACTTATGTTTTGTTGTTGAAGCAACTAAGAATGGTCCACACACGTCTGTGTGAAATCTCTAAAGGATCCTTGAAGCATGGTTCTCCTTCTCATGAAAGGTGGACTTTACATACTTCCCCATGGTGCAACCCTTGCACTGATATAACTGATCAAGTTTTCCCATTGGAAGTATAGTAGATATTTGTTGCATGAAATTCAAGGCTAAATGATGAATATGTCCCAATCACCTGTGCCATAATTTGTCCTCATCTCGGCTCACCACTTTCTCCACCTTGCCCACCATGGCAGCGCAGCCATCTACCTCTAGCTTGTAGAGATTCTTAACTTGAATCCCTATCCTCTTGGCTTGACCCGTTGTTTTATGTCACAGGAAATATTTTCCATCACTAAAAACAATGTCATAGCCTCTATCCTCCAACATTATGCCTAAGACCAAATTTTTCTTCAGACCAGGTACATGCATCACATATTTTAATTGAAATGGTTTACCTAACTCCCTCTGAAAGGTAATGGTACCAATCCTGGTAGCACTATACCGTACGTCATCGCCCATCCCAATATGCCTTTGGAGATCTTTCTCCTCCAAGTCACTGAAAAGTTCCTTATCTCCTGTCATGTGAAAGGAAGCGTCATTATCCAAATACCACACCGATCCCAATTCACTTGACACCATGCATGCCATCAAGGAGAAGTAAAGCTCAAATTGCGAGGAAAGGACCTCACCAGCTACAGCTCCAGTATCCTTCTTGTTCTTCTTCTTTTGTGGACAGTTAGTAGCAAAATGCCCATGTTCGTGACAGTGAAAACACTTCACCTTGGACATGTCTTGCTTCTTTCCTTTAGACTCGAATTTAGAATGGAATTTCTTCCCCTTCCCCTTCTTCTCCTTGGAAACCAAAGCACAATCCTCTTCATCTTCATGCTTTGATGAAGAGCCATATTTGGTGTTCCATCTAAACTCCTCCTGCACCAGATCTGACCACATTCATTCCCACTATGGAAATTTTTCCCGTCTATTGACAGAGTCTTCATAACTGTGCCAACTCTTAGGAAGTCCTAGGAGAGCCAAACCCACCAAATCATCATCAGTGACTATTATTCCCACACTCCCCAGTTCATCCTGACATTGGACAAACTTTGTGAGATACTTTGGAATGGTGTCGCCCTTTTCCATCTTGATTTTCCATATTTTATCTTTGAGCGCCAATTTCCTGTGGTCGCTACTACTTTGGAATATATCTGTCAAAGCCTTCCACATAGAATATGGTGCGGATTTCCCATGGAGGCTTGAGACAATGTGGTCTCATACTCCCTCCAACAAGAACCTCCTCGCCTTTTCCACTTTCTTTTGCCATGCGTCAATATTGGCAGCATTTGCAGTGTCTGGCTTAGGAACATCTTTTTCAATGAATTCCTTCAAGCCATTGTCTTCGAGTACTGCCTCCATCATGTCCTTCCAAGAAATGTAGTGCAAGCTGCCCTTGAGTGCATACTCTAACCCCAATCCATTAAAATCCATTTCAATCTTGAATCATCTGTAGCACCAAGAAAGTCTTTCTGCAAATTTGAATTATATCCAACCACAAACTCAGCTCCTGCTTCACTCATGAAATTTCATGTGCTCTGATACCATGTAGAAATTATACAATATGCATGTATATCTTGGATTCACCCGATCTAACAATATGCTAAAGTTAAATACTGAATCGCTTCTACAAATCTTTGCGGAATTAAAAACACAATCGCCAATTACATAGGCATGAAGAAAGATCAATCACACACAACACAAATAATTTCCTGGGGAAACCTTATAGATAAAAACCCCACTATCTTCTATTGTATATTATATCATGGATCATGAAACAATTACATACAAAACTCTTCTCACAAGAGCTCTCAGTACATCAGCTAATTGTCTCACTCTTTCATACAAAAATTGGCAAATCTGTCTCCAGACGACCTGCCTTCACTGCGCAATCCCTACTGAAAGCAATCCCTGAAAAGATGCAATCCTTCTTGCCTTGACTGCGCAAGTATCATGGACACATCCAATGTGTGTGTGCTTGCATGTGTGCAAGCGGATAATGTCACAACTAATAGTCAACTTCCCTTTCACCTAGAACTCAACTAAGTCTCCACTGGATCTGACATGCATGCAACTAATATTGGTAAATCCTCAGTTATATGTGAGATCACTGATTGTAAATTAATTAATAATTAATTCACTTGATCTCTCACTGCTTGTATCTTCAGTTACAACTAGCACAACTAAGTTTAACTCACTTAACTGAGTTAAACTATTTACAACTTGCACAAACTCATGCACCACTGCACTTAAAACTCCGTTACAACTAGAATCACTTTGTTACAACTAGAATTACTCTACATGTCCCACCAACCAACCTCTAACTCGAAATTCACTTAGCTAACTGATTTTCCACTTCAATTAAATATTTTTCAAGTCCACATTGAAAATAGATTATAGTTTAATGTCCATATAAATTAAGGGATAATAAAAATAGACACGCACCTAAAACTAGCCTGTGGGCCCCACCCTAGTGTAGGTGCTTAATTTTCACTAGGATCATGGGTGCCAAAAAAATTTCTTGTTGAACCTCAACAATTGTTAATCTACCTCCTTCTTCTACTCTTCGTCAACTCCAATGTTTGCAAGGGAAAGAAAAATTTATACGTAGTTTTATACCGAAATATGCGGAGTTAACTAAAGGTTTCACTTGGTTATTAAAACATGATGTTCCTTTTATTTGGTACAAGCTTGTCTATAAATCTTTTGATGCACTCAAACACGCATTGACCCATGCACCGTTGTTGCATCCACCTGATTATCATCGAGATTACTTTTATTTAGTTGCATCTGATTCCACCTTTGGAATGGTTTTAGTTCAAGATGGTGACTCCAACAATGAACATGTGATTTATTACTTAAGTCGGAACCTCAAACCGACAAAAATCAAGTATTCGCATGTGGATAAATTGGCCTTGGCAGCCATTTAAGTTGTCCAAATATTTCGTCACTACATATTGTTATGTAAAACAACATTGATATCTAAATGCAACCCTATGATGTACATTTTGATGAAACAATCGCTCAGGGGAAAATACTCTAAATGGGTATTTATCCTACAAGAGTTTGATTTGGAATTTGAAAAATCCAAATCCAAGAAACCAATCGTTTTTTTTGAACTTATGTGTGACTTTCCCAACACTGAATTGGAAATTGTGCAAGAAGACCATATTCTCAATGAATCTCAATTTCTGAACAACACATTAGATCATTGATATGGAGATATCATTATATATCTTCAAACTTGTTGTAACATAATCTGACTCAGCTAAAAGTCAAGAGAGGGTTTGAGCATTTCAAGGTTGTTGAGGAACAGTTGTTAAAATTTCAAGAAGACTTGCAACATGCTCAAAAGGATAACCACAATCTCAACGAGGATTCATCATCACATGTGCACTGGGACCAAAAATCAAGGAATCAGCAGCATTGGAGGTGTAATCTAAGCCAGAGGAGCAGCAAATAAGAAAAGCGTGCAGAAAGGGTCAAGTCGAGCTTATTCGTGTGTAGAATAGCTCAAGAGTCGGGCCGATTGATGATTCATAGCATTGCACACAGGTCTGGGTTGAGTCGTGCAAATATACATGCAGAACAGCGTTCGCAGGCTTAATCGCAATTGCAAAGTTCAGGAGGAATAGAACAAGGTTGAATCACCGAAATGAGAAATATGATACGAGGATCGGATCTGATATAGTTTTAAACTCAAATCTAAAGTATTTAAAGTCCGGTCGTGGGACCCTCTTGCATATCGCAGATCGAAAGCTCGGAAGGGATGGCGCTCATGAATATGTTATGAATTCCGAAATGAGAAATGCGACAAGGTTTTATATCACCGATTGCGATTTATGATTGGCCCCACCTCCACTTGCCACATCATCCCTACCTTTATCGCACATCGCAAGCTCAGGAGGAATGTTGCTCATGAATATGTTATGAATGTTGAAATGTGAAATGTGATAAAGGGACGGACGCGATAGTTTTCAAAGGAAATTTTGAATTTATTTAAAGTCCAGGATTATGTGCAGTTGTGTTTTTTATGAAGAAACGTGAACGTGGGCATGAGCAAAAGAGGCAGAGTCGGGCAGAAGGGGACATGATAACATTTTTTGAAATGTAGAGGCATAGGCAGAGTCGAGCAAAAGGAGCATATGGTGGCACTGTTGGAAACGCAAAAGCTGGGTCAAGTCGGGAAAGATGAATTATTGCAGAACTGTTTGAATACCACATCATAAACATAAAAGACATGACAGCAAGCAGAAAAGACAAAATATTGAATTCTGGATTAAATGCAGGGCAAGGATGTATGATCTGTCAGGGAGACGCATCAGCAACAAATCAGATTCAGCAAAATGAATAATATTTCAAGTTTTGATTTGTTTTCTTTGTTTGTTAAGATTGAAGCTATAGTGATGTCCTCAATTGCAATGTAATAAGTAGTTTTAACAGTTTAGTTATTCGGAGTAGTTTCAAGAAGTTCTAGCAGTTACGAACTGTTTTTTATGTATTTAAGCAAGATAGAAAGAAAAAAAAAAGTTCCATGTTCTGGACCCCTTGGAGACTACAATTTGTACTTCTTTTTCTGATGGGTGAATGAAAGAAGCAGCAAATTTCTTGCAACTGTTGATGGTGATTCATGTTTCTTGTGTCATTTTATGTTGTTTCTTCCTTGAATGAAGTGAAGTAAAGAAGTAGCTAGTCTGTTATTTACGTTTGAAAGTGAGAGTTAAATAGCCTTAATAAGTGCTCCTTCACACCAACTCCTCTCCCTTCACAAATTATCTCTAGAACTTAAAAGTAATAGATTTTGTGTTTACTGCATATTATTTTGAGTTTCCTCTCTCTCCATGAATTCTCTCTAAAACTTAAAAGTAATAGATTTTTTGTTTATAGCATATTATTTTTAGTTTCCTCTCTCTCCATGAATTCTCTCTGAAACTTAAAAGTAATAGATTTTGTGTTTACAGCGTAATAGTTTATGTGTTTACAACCTATTACTTTGAGTTTCCTCTACAGTTATTCTTTTCCATTCAGATATTAGCAGGCAGTGGCATTGTGAAATATTTTATTAATTCCAGATCATTAAGGGTTTTAGAAAAATAGTTTCCAGAGGGATAGAACAAAGACCTCATGATAAAATTATTTTTGTGACACACTTTTAAAATGTCTTAAGCACAGATTACTTTCACAACTGAGGGATTTTCTATTAAGATACAACATTTTCTGGCACCATTGTCGGGGACAAAGGCATGAAGTTAATTTTCCCTGGGTATTGAGATCTATTTCTTAACGGTGAACAAGATTTAGATATAAAACTTGGTTGTTTATTATTCACCTAGAGACTGCACTGATGAAGATTTCATTAAATAAGGAATTTTTCTGACAAGAAAATGAGAAACCATCGTGGAAAAAATGGGTATTAGAGTTTGAATCTTTTAAAGGAAGCTTTATTTTTCACTATCAGTCTAGTGGTCTATTTTCCCTTACATATCAAGAAGAATGTTTCCTGCTTAATATTCTCAGAAGATTATAAGGCCCAAAAAGTACATTCTTTATTGGAGAAAAAAGACTTTTCTTATGCTTGTATTATTGATCTTGACACAACTTCATCTCCTAAATATGAGAGGAGAGATTATCGTTGCACTACAATTCCTGAAGATAATCTATCACAGTCTGGGCATAAAGGTGAGGATTCATCATCTTTGGGTGATAATATTCTACCTCATAAACAACATTCTTATTTCCAGCGTGGAACCAAGGTGATTTTCAAACCCTTGGTGTTGCCTACAATTCTTCATCAATATCCTTTAAAAAGCTTTAAATTCCTGCCAAGTTTTCCTGGAGAAAGTGATGAGGTTGCAGCCGAACAACACCTCCTAGCATTTGAATATTTTCTGGACAAATTTCAAATTATCTATGAAGATGTGGCTTTAAGGATGATTTTACATTCATTAAAGAGGTGTGCTCAAGATTGGTTCCAGTGTTTGGAGGAAGGTTCAATTAGTTCATGGCAGAGTCTTCGGGACATCTTTCTTAGATATTGGGGCGAGCACAAGCCATACGAAAAACACCTTTTGGAGTTATATTATATCCACAAGCATAGTAATGAATCAATCGTTGCGTTTAATAGGAAGTTTGAAAAAATCTATTTCAGCATGCCGAAATAAATTCGACCTCTTGAAGATGTAGCTATGATGTACTATTTGAGGGCTCTTTCTATTGTCTTGGATTTTTATCTCAAGGAGAGAAAGCCTTGCACTCTAGAGCTAATGTTTCTTTATGGATAGGAAATCGAAGATGTGTGTGGGCTTGTAGAAATTTTTCTTGTCATGTTGAAAGAACAAGTTTTGTTGAAGACAAGAGGGTTTGTCAAGAGAACTTGGAATTGCTTTACAAGGGAATGAAAATTCAGAGCTGAACAAGGATTTTCAAAAGGTGTTAGAGGATTCCCTGTATTGCTGAAACACAAGAATTTAAGCATTCTGGAGATTCTGGTCAAAAATTCGTTGCAACAACTGAACTACACGTTGAAATCCTGGAAGATCATTACAATTTTCATAATTTTAATGATTTTTTGAATAGAGGAGAAACTAGTGGAGCTCCTCAGGTGTGTTTGCAGGAGGGGGAAGATTTTTTTCAAGAATTAGCATTATACGAAGAACATCAGCATATGAGAAACAAACCTTATATTTCTCTTTTTGGCCTAAATGGTTGTCAGCAGAAAACAACAATCAACCTTCTCGCATACAAACTCAAATTGAGGAGTCAAACAGTGAAGGAAATTGCCCTATTCAAAGAAGTCTACATCAACAACATGTTCAAGAAAAGGAGGCAGCAGAAAATTGGTCTCATCAGTTCTATGATCCAGTAGATGACTATATGAAAAATTCCTTTTTTCAGCAACAAGCATTTATGCAAAGGTATGTGCAAAGCTTTATATCTGGTAATATTTCATGGTACCTCCTTATTGTGATCTTCAAATTTCAACAGTATGGAGGAATTAGGTCTAACATGCAGATGTTGGATTGGTGCCATTGGAAGGTTGACTTCACCTGATTAAGTTCAGATATGAATACATATATAGGATTTGTGCATAAATAAGCTCAAAATTTGAGCATTTTTAGTTGTAGTATTTCTAGTTCTGTATTTTCAGTTTAATAATAAAGGAAGAAGTCCAAAGTGTAGCAGGTTTCGGGAGGATTTCATACTGGATCAACTCCCATTTGGGATTGACTCCATGCCCAATAACGGCTACTGATCTACAAGTGCTCTTTGACTCCATGCCCAAAAAATGCTACTGATCAGCATAATTTGACTTAGCTAAAATTCAAGAGAGGCTCTGAGCAATTCAAGGTTGTTGAGGAATAGTTGTTAAAATTTCAAGAAGACCTGAAACATGCTCAAATGGATAACCACAAGCTCAACGAGGATTTATCATCACATGTGCACTGGAACCAAAATTAGGGAAGTAGCAACATTGGAGGTGTAATCTAAGCCAGAGGAGCATCAAAGAAGAAAAGCGTGCAGCAAGGGTCAAGTCGGGCTTATTCGCGTGCAGAATAGTTTGAGAGTCGGCTTGATTGATGCGTTTAGAACATTTCACACAGGTTAGGGTCGAGTCGTGTAAATATATGTGTAGAACAGTGTTCGGAGGCTTAATCGCAATCGCATGTGAAAGAGCTGATCGCATATCACAAATCGCAATTGCAAAGCTCAGAAGGAATAAAACAAGGTTGAATCGCCGAAATGCGAAATGTGATACGAGGACCGGATGTGATATAGTTCGAAGCTTGAATCTAAAGTATTTAAAGTCCTTCGTGGGACCCTCTCGCATATCGCACATCGCAAGCTTAGAAGAGATGGCGCTCATGGATACGTTATGAATGCCAAAATGCGAAATGCAACAAGCTTTTATATTTCTGATTGTGATTTGCGATTGGCCCCACCTCCACTTTCCACGTCATCCCTACCTTTATCGCACATCGCAAGCTCAAGAGGAATGGTGCTCATGAATATGTTATGAATTCCGAAATAGAAAATGTGATAAAGGGACAGACGTGATAGTTTTCAATGGAAAATTTGAATTTATTTAAATTCCAAGATTATGTGCAATTGTGTTGTTTTATGAAGAAACGTGAACGCGGGCACGAGCAGAAGAGGCAGAGTCGGGCAGAAGGGGACATGATAACATTTTTTGAAACGTAGAGGCACAGGCAGAGTCGGGAAAAAGGAGCATATGGTGGCATTGTTGGAAATGAAACAGTTGCGTCAAGTCGGGCAAAGATACGTTATTGCAGAACTGTTTGAATACCACATCAGAAATAGAAAAGACATGACAGCAAGCAGAAAATACAAAATATTGAACTCTGGAAGAGATGCAGGGAAAGGATGTCCGATCTATCAGAGAGACACATCAACAACAAATCAGATTCAACAAAAATAATAATATTTCAAGTTTTGATTTGTTTTCTTTATTTGTTAAGAACAAAGCTATAGTGACGTCCTCAATCGCAATGTAATAAGTAGTTTTAACAGTTTAGGTACTCATAGTAGTTTCAAGAAGTTCTAGCAGTTACGAACTGTTTTTGATGTATTTAAGCAATATAGAAAAAAAAAGGGTTCCGAGTTCTGGACCTCTTGGAGACTACATTTTGTACTTCTTTTTATGATGGGTGAATGAAAGAAGCAGCAAGTTTCCTGCAACTGTTGATGGTGATTCGTGTTTCTTGTGTCATTTTATGTTGTTTCTTACTTGAATGAAGTGAAGTAAAGAAGCAGCTAGTCTCTAATTCATGTTTGTAAGTAATATTTAAATAGCCTTAATAAGCGCTCCTCCACTCCAACTCCTCTCCCTTCACAAATTCTCTCTGAAACTTAAAATTAATAGATTCTATGTTTACAGCATATTATTTTGAGTTTCCTCTCTCTCCATGAATTCTCTCTGAAACTTAAAATTAATAGATTATGTGTTTACAGCATATTACTTTGAGTTTCCTCTATAGTTCTTCTTTTCCATTCACATATCAGCAGTCAGTGGCATTGTGAAATATTTTATTAATTCCGGATCATTAAGGGTTTTAGAAAAATAGTATCCGGATGTAGAACAAAGACCTCATGATAAAATTATTTCTGTGACACACTTTTAAAATGTCTTAAGCACTGATTCCTTTCACAGCCGAGGTATTGTCTCTTAAGATACAACAAAACCCAAACCTTTTGTCCTGAAATTTCACAATATGATCGACGTAGAATTCATTAATAATCTCAACAATACAATATTTTTGGCGACACTCTTTATCGTCATGGTGTCGATTATGTTTTTCGACGTTGTATAACTCATGAAGAAGCTGAAAGAGTTTTAAATTACTGTCATTCTAGAGCATGTAGTGGTCATATGTGTGGGTTTTCCACAGCCCAAAATATATTGTGTGCTAGCTATTTCTGGCTGTCACTCTTCAAAGATTGTATCGTTGCGGTTATAAAATGTCATAATTGCCATATTTTTTATCGAATGATGCGTGCACCACCCGCTCCTCTTCACCCAATCATAGTTTTCGATCCATTTGCAAAATGGGGCATTGATTTCATTTACATGTGACCCTCACTTGGTCAGGGGGAATGAGTATATTATTCTCGTTGTATATTACTTCACCAAATGGGCCGAGGTGACGCCTACATTCAAGGCTAACGACGAAACTGCAACTATTTTCATCTTAATGGTGTGATTAATCCGAAAGAAATTTATCTACATTATGGATCACAAAAGTCTTAGATCTAAAACTACTTTCATATTCAATCATGTGATTGCTAGGTTCGGTGTCTCTCAAGCTATCGTTACGGACCATGGTAGCCACTTTCGAAACATTATGATGACTGAACTTTCCACTCATCTTGGCCTACGCCACGATAATTCCACACCATATTACCCACAGGCCAATGGCCAAGTTGAGGTTGTTAATAAATTTTTAACCAATATGATTAAACGGATTATAGGAAGTCATAAATCGAATTGGCACACAATGCTTTTTTTTTCAATGTGGGCATACCATACCGTCTCAAAAACATCTATAGGGTTTACTCATTTTCAACTCGTTTACGGTTTCAACGTTGTTTTACCCATTGAATTTGAAATTCTGTCACTCAAACTAGCCATTGAGTTATTACCAGCTATCTTTGAAGAGGAAAAATGTTTCTTATACTTAGCACAGTTGGATGAGACTCATCGCACTGTTGCATTAGTTGTTGAAGCTCATAAAAAATGTGTTAAGGCTCAGTATGATCAAAGCGTTAACCCTCATATCTATTCATCAGGTGACCTAGTCTTATTATACGATCAAGCTCATGATAAACTAGGCGTTGGTAAATTTGAAACAATGTGGCTTGGTCCTTATATTGTTGTGTGTGTGCTTGCAAAAGGGGCCTATGAATTTGTTGATTATGACAACGTCTCTTTAGATAAGCCCAGAAATGGTGTTTATCTGAAGAGATATTATGCATGATTTATCATGTGAAGATCTCCTTTGTACATTAATTACATTTTTAGAACAATGTGCCTTAGATTATAGAAGTGTGTCTTAGATTAGTTATTTTGTTTGTCAAGTTTTCATTTGTTTTGATGCTTATCTTGATTACTGTCAATATTGCAGATGAAAACATTCCCTCAAAGTTAAATTGGCTTTGATGATAGCGTATGTTGTAGTATATGGAACTTATCTTCCATTGATTGGGTTATCTATTCACCCACTAATGAGTTAGTTTCTATTCATGGGATTTGCCTCGATCAAACAACGAAAAATATTGCAGAATATAACGCAGTCATTGAGCTATTATTTGATACCATTTCATTTGGAATTCAATGTTTGATTGTTATATTATATTCGCAACTCATTGTATTACATTTAAACGGTGTTTATGCAATCAGAAATCCATTATTGTTAAGAATGTTTTTAAGGGTCCCTCTCTTGGAAAGACAATTTGATTACATTGAATATCAACACATTTCAAGAAATTTAAACACATTAGCTGATGCATTGGCTAGTCAAGTTTTAAATAGACATTTGCAGCGTTGAAAGTAAAACAAAACAATGTTCAATCCATATTGAACAAGATATTGAGAGACCAAAAGTAGAAATATCATTAGGTTAAAATAGTTGTGTGTCAAAAAATATTACATCATCTGTGATCATAGGTTTCAAACACCTTATTATCTAAAGATACTGATACAAAAAACAAAAATTCCATCTAAATCGACCATCAGCTATCCATGATGATGATCATGGTAGCAGAGTATATCGCGCGTCACTTTGTGCAGATATCGCCTAAATGGACCAGGAACCCCAGTCGCATGTCTCTGGTATCTGAGAGGCAAATCATCCATCCCAGCCTCTGGGATTTCAATGGTCAACCTCTCTAGGTTGTATTCCAACTTTGTGATGGCCTTTGCTGCATCATTCAATGGTAGACCTGCCGCTATAGGTTGTGCTTATTGTCTATCAAAACGACGAAGGACCATTGGTCGTGTTCGGCCAACATCTGCATTTTAATGTTTTTATTTTTTCAGAATTGGATGATAAAAAATCATATAAAAAATAGATAACACGAAAACTCAAAATGAGACTTTTACCTGACGCATCCCACTGTGTTCCCGATGGGAGTGTTGTGTCGGGGTCACCCCTGAAATCAACCCCTACATAAGTAAAATCCTCAATCATGAAGATTTGTCTCTTGAGCCATACGAAAAATTGAGGTGTATATCGGACCACAGGACCACCATCACCACCATGGCGAGCCATCAACAAAACTCATCACAACATGTGCGGTTCCCTCGGTCCCGTCGGATCCAATAACAACTGCTGAGGTACAAGGAGTGGGATTCTCTTCAAGGCGAAATATGTAAGAATGGCTCCATAGTTGAAGTTCTTCAGCTTACCATTTTTTTCTTGCGTGAGTTGGCCTTTCATATTGACCAACACTTCTTCGCACCAATTAAATATTGTTCCCTCGGAACACTCAACAGCAGTCTGCATCTGTGCTTTGGTAGCCACATGAGGAGCTGCACTACCACACAATCAAGTAATTGTAAAAGAAATGATTTTAAGGTCTATTGGTTCAATGTTTTTTATGTCGATACGACCATTCTTCAATTGTGAATCCTTCGTGAAATATTGCACCATATCGGAAGCAGTAAGCAGTCCTCCTGGTCATGTGCCGAATAAGGAAATGTCTCTTCCTCTTTGGGGAAAACCAGTGAGGAAATAAATATCCTCTATCCCAATCACAAGCATGTGATCCCCGACGATGAAAAATTGTTCCTAGGCATCCCAGACATTAACCAACCAAGTCATGAGTTCCACTTGGGCGTTCATTCTTGTATTGACCAAAATTTGTATAAACCAAAATTCTTTAACAAATGAAACATTGTTGTACTATCAATGGCTTAATTTTTGTGCGATTCATGCTCGCATTCTTTCCACTCAAGCATGATTTATTGCCTACAAACAATCATTTAGAAAAATTAGAAAACTTTTGATAGAATTTGGAGCAATTTTTATGGAAAGAAAATATTTTTTTGAAAACTCCATGGCACTTGCGCAGTTTTTGTTCATAAATAGTGTGTTTTTGTGCATGATCTTAATGTATAAAAACCACGACAGCACGATGATTTTTTATATTAAAAAATCATCGGGGTGCACGAGTTTTGCCATGAAAACCTGCGCACCCCCTAGGGTAGATTCTAAAACCATTTTTTTTTTTTCCAAAAAAAAATCTAAAATATTAAATTGAAAAAATAAACGGATAGAATGCAATACAATGAAGAGAAGAGATTAAATACTTGGAACTGACAGTTCGTGAAATGGTTGGCTGGTTCTCTCAATATCAGCTTCATAAGATCTATGGTAAAAACTCATTTTCACTGCTCTGGAAATCAAAAGGTAAAAATGACTTGTTCTCACCACTTTTTATAGGTTTTCATGAAGAATATATATATATATATATATATATATATATATATATATATATAAACCTTTAAAAGTTTAAATTTTGAATATTTTTACCATGATTGAGAGAAAATTATTATATTTTTTCAATTTTTGTGCAGAGAACACGTTGTGTTTAACAACGAATCATTTTGACGACAGAGTAAACTTTTATCACTTTTTCGGGCTCTCAAAAATTACGAAAAAGCGAAACCATGGAGTCCTCTTTTAAGCCCTTTTCAAACTCTCTAAACATGAAAAGATCGTTGAGAACTTGACTAATTGAACTCGTTAAAATAAATGAACAGTTGTCTACTCAGTATAAGTTTACCCCTTTTTGGACTAAACTAGACTAATTATGAGAAAGACATACATTGACTAAGCATGGTCAAGAAAGGTATACATTGACTAAGCATGGTCAATAGAATTCTCTCCTACATTATTTTATTATTTTTCAGGTTTGAGAGACTAAACCTACGAAAAAGAACACTACGGACTTTATTTATGTTTTTCTTCTGACTCCTTAAAACTAAAAAACACCGATTTAATCTTATGTTGGACGCGTCACAATTAAACAGTACAGGGTATGTCGATTACAACAGGACCGAACCACTCATTCTTAGGGTTCGTTAAAATTACTGAGATGGACTCATCTGAATGATGATCTTACACAACAAGAAAATGTTAGGGCCTCCTCAAGCTTGACAAAAATAAAGAGGTACTTTCCAGTAATGGTGGAGGAAAAAATGAAAAAAAAAAAAGAATCCATCTTTTATACTTGTTTTAAAAAGCAGCATGTTGCTCTTGAACACGACACTTTGTCACACTCGTGTCTGGGTTGGGTAATCATTTTTTCTTACAGTTAATCAAACCTCATTGAAATTCTTCAGCCAGTTTTGGGTATTATCTTTAAGTCAAATGCTGCCAAGTCATTTATAGTGTCGTTATGTGTTCAAGATAAAGTTCAACTTCAAATTCACTATTCATTGCAAATATTTGTCTCCATTCATGTTGACCATCCCTGAGTTAATCCTTGCAAAATATTTCTTCAAAAATTAACATAATGTCTTCTTGTCTTAGGCCCTCCTGCGACGGATCACTTCCTATCGAATTCAGCTCATTATCTAGAAAGTTGATTTAGAAACCCTATCAGTACCTTGAAATCTGCATGCCCTAATGGCAAGTTTTTTGCCTTCAACGACAAGTTTTCATCATTGGCCTTCGATCGAATGACTCTATGAATGTTCGACTGCAAACCATTCATTCATATTTCATATATTGTACTGTAGTACTTTAAGATCCATTGTCATTATTGGTGGTTTCTCTCACTCTTGTTAACGGCTTTATCATTAACTAATAATCAAGTGGTTTTGACCATGTTCAACTCTAAAACAATCAATCGCATGGATAGATTCGTATTAGTTCGAGAAGCGAAAATCAAGACCCTAGATCTAGTTTCAACCATACAGGCTGCGAGGAGTTATGTATTCATGATACAGTAAACTTATTCAAAACAAATGGATGTGCCTATACTGTGTCTACTTTTGATGTAATGCTAAAGTCATATATGTATCAGAACATGTAGTTAGTTTTGCTCTAAGTATGGGAATGCATGCCTCAGTGATGATTATATATTTGAATTAAGTGTTTCTTACAGGTTTTCAATCGATGGCTCCAATCCAATCCTTAGAATGATAAAGTGTTTCACTCTCTTGAAATATTTTCTCAGACTTCGCACTTTAGGAGGCAATCTGTTACACGTCATTTTGTCACCGTGACATTTGACTTTCAATATGGATCTATCACCATCCATACTCATGCTTCCTTAGAAGTCAAAACATTTATATTCTTGAACCAAGTCTTTGGAACTGGAAAAAATCTCTTAAAAACTCTTAAAGGTTGCATGCGCACTTTTTGTGGTCACTTCCTACACATGCGTTGATACTTCCTCCATTATCTGCGGAAATCTGCACTATATTTGCCCATAAAACCTGCACACCTCGTGTAAAAGAAAGTAAACACGAAAAGTAACTTCTAGAAGCATAGTTGAGTGCGTATTCTTCCAACTAAAAGCCTCTTGAGTCGAGCCAGTTCGAGCTCTATCCACTCATGGAACTTATCCCCTTGGATGAAGGAACCCTAATCCCCTCATTAGAGGATCTCAGCGCTCTATTGATGGATCTGAAAGCTCCTCCATTTCTCCTATAAATTGAGTTGAAGCTTCAGGGTTTGGGGTAGATTGTGGAAGGGATGATATTAGAATGGTCCCAATCAGCAGGTGAGTTAATTATATGTAGCACACAAGTCTAAATAGAAAAGGCAAAAGGATAGTGAAGAGAGAGGTGGTTGGCATCCTCTCCAGCAGAAGAGCAAAGACAACACCAACCTGGGCCATGATAGCTTCTCTTGATAAGGACATTACACGTTAAGATCCTGTTGTGCACCACCAACCGAGAGAAGCATTTGAGTTTGAGCAGAAAATTGCATTTCCAGTATCGAGCCAACCAAGAGGAAAAAGGGATTTGTTTTGTGGGTTGGTGGATGATCTGATATGCCTCATGTACAATGACATTTCCTTATTGAGGGCCACCGAACCAAATAAACTTGTCTACTTTTGCTAATAGAGGTCAATTCCGGAAAGCTTGAGGTTTGTTATGTATGTTGCAATTCCAGAGTGAGGGCCTCAATAATTTCAAGCTCAGTGGCATCTTTCCAATGAGTGAAAGATGAAGAGTAAATATGTGTTGAAACAATGTGTAGGTTACTTGTTGATGTTGTGACTCTTGTATATTTCTAGTGATGAGGGGGCACATGTAGTGCATGTATAGTGGGATGTCATGGAGATAGATACGAACCTATTGTGACATTAGGAATTGGTTCGAAGCTTGCAATTAATCAGAATAAAGGGGCAATATTTGCATTTCTCTAAGTAGAGGGAGTTGACCTTCATTGTATTCTTGATTTATGATTCACTCATGCAAAGGGAGTGGACTTTGATTGTACTCTTGTTTTAATATTTTCTAAGAAAGATAGAGATGGATTAATAAAAATGGATGCATTAGTTATCAAAGGTTTTGAGGCATTGGCAAGATACTTGTGGCCACAATAATGTTGCTCTGATGATAGGTTTTGGCAAGTCTTTGATGGTCCCAACTTAAGTTCCTTTAGATTCATTCGTGGTCAACATTCTTTGCAGGTTTGAAATGATGTGATAGTGTGGCATGTTGATGGATATAGTGATACTTCTATAGATTACATGATCTACATTCCAACATAATGAAAGACAATGGTACACATAGATGGGAAGTTTGACGAGGATGTGAGATGTTCTAATTCAAAGGTTTCTCCTTTAGTGATTGAGGAGAGAGAGGAAGTTGTTAGTCCAAAGACTAATTCAACTTGTCAGATTCATGAGTGTATGAGATTAAATTAGGGATGGATATGCCTTCATCTTATACTCTAGCCTACAAGAAGTTAAGATCACTTACCATGAAATTATAGGAGGCACAAAAACAAGTGGAAGCAAGTAAGAGTACCCAAATCTTCAATGAGGGAAAGTATACCTCATAGGGGATGTTTTATGTTTCACTGCCTTATTTCCTACTGTCAATCTACACTCATATAACATCATCTTCACTCGCCATCATCCATAGTCATCCCATCATCGCTATGGTATTTGTGAAGTCCAAACATTAGTTTAAAAAAAATAATGCAAAATTCTTATTACTAACAACGATCACTTGTGATAGATTCACTAATATCAATAACAAAATCACTTTTCCACACCCATAATAGGGGCCAACTAATAAAAATGTTTTTTTCCACACCCTAATTGAGAAAACAAACAAGATATCGAGTGAGCAAGACTCCATCATTTGAATTTCAATCAAAAAGATGAAACAAACCTATATTAATACACTTAACAAGTTTTAGACACCAAATAAAAATAGTATAAATAAATAAATTTTAAACCACAAATAAAAACTATAAATAAAGATGCAATTTTGATGTTTTGTAAAATTTTAAATGAAAAAACCCTCTTGTAAGAAAGTTATAACAGAGGAATTTATGAGAAGTCGCTCTGGTACTTAAAGCTTCCATTCCACCACCTATCTAAACAATTATTCCGTCGGAGTTGTCTTTAGTGCGAATTTTTGGAGTTTTAGGTGTCGGAATCCAATGGAAGAAAATGAGGTAAAATCTTGATTTTTCTTATTTAAATTAGTTTTTTTACTGTATATATGGATTCTGCACCCTAAAAAACCCCTAGGGAATTTCGATTGTGCAAGGTTACCCATAAAACTTATGTTTTCAATGAATTCCTACCGGATTTTAGAGAAATTAGACCGGAAAATCTAGCATAAAAGCCTTCAAAAAGTCACACTAAAAGACTACCCATTATCATAATGGTGTTTGATTTTAATAGGGAGGCCAAAAAGAGAACTTCAACGTGATGGTTGGATCTTCTTCATGTCCCATTTCAATGGTTGGTATGGCAATCATACGAAAGAAAGCTTCGATGTATGACTTCAACATATAAGCGGCCTAATTGAATGAAATGATTAAATTCTATTCAAAATTATTCAACAAGCTCATATGGGTACAATTCCTGCCAATTTAATCGACAAAGTTCATCAAAGGTAAGCTACGCTCCAAATAAGAATCAAGTTGCAATGTAGCTATTGTATATACAATGTACTTATTTTGTCACATGTTGTAAATTTGGACAAATAATTAGCGACGAAGACCCAAGAATTGGAAATACAGTGCCAAAATTTGAAGAAAATGTAATGGCCCTATAGCAGTAATTAGCAACACTTCCGAAAAGAGTTGGGACAGAAAAATAAGTAGGATCTGAAGGTATTGAGAATCACATTCACACTTTCCTAGAACAACCGTTCAATTATGTTGTCATGCCTCAATACCAAGTCTCTATGGAAAAAGACCTACCCCAGTTGTCATAAAGAGAAGCAGCCCTCTGGGTCCTTAAACTTTCTATACTCCTCACAATCCAGGTAGCATAATCGAAGATAATATGTTGCATACTATAACATACACCGATAACTTCACATGGAAATGCCAGGGGTTTAAAAAATTTATACAAGTTACCCACGGGTAACTATCCAAATCACTATTAAATATTCCTTACTCATCATTACATAGAATGTTCACCAATTCATAGTGTAACCTTAGAATAAGAATAGTAAGTTGTTTAACCATTAACAACCTCTATTGTAATACATTAACATAAAACTGTATGATGTAACCTTCCATTCATTGCATTATTCATGTAGTCATCACATACTTGACATTATGGACATCACAACAAGAAAGGAATCAACATCATCAATTTGACACAATAATCAATCACATCATTGAACACCAATATACCTTGGAAACGTCATAGGGTGAAAACCAGCAAATGTTTAATTTTATTGTTAAACGCTTGTGAGGGTGTTCAGTCGTCACTCAATGGCTTATAAGGGAAACCATCCCTTAACCATCATTATAAATCTTACAAGGAAATATACAAATATCTAACTTAAAGCCATTAGAATAATTACGATAGCATTTACCCACTAATCTTCCTACCTTCGTGGCATGGATGTACTTACAATGTACCATCATACAATGGACCATCCTACAGCTCGCACTCGTTTGCATGAACCATTAATCATTTACCTGCCACCATGTTAAGCATAATATTTCCTTCTCATAAGTCACCATCATTCCCTGTTATTGATGTCATCAACAAGTTTTTATAGCATGATTAGATAAATCTTTAATCAATAAATAATCAATCTTTAAGTGATCCTTTAACACTTATTCATGTGCATACATGAGATGTGAATACAGTATCACACCATGCTTTATTCTAACATCTCTACCTTAGTGTGAACAAGTAATTATCAATTCATATCAAATAATCCCACATTATTATGACACTTCTCACACACGCTTACATTCATATAAAACAATTCACTACCATTGTGCAGGAATTCCTTCAATGGAAAATGACACAAGGTGCATTTGTGTTACTTAAACTTTAGCAAAATAACCAGCCCTTCAGCGATTGCTTTTGGTGCTAAAGCTAACATGATGAATGTTGTTTCTATGCATACAATGCATAAAGTTTCTAAAATAATTTCCCAAAAGAATACTTAACACAATAAAGCATGCAAACACATGTTTCCTTTTCGAGGAAATATAACATAATAGGCATGCAAAGACATGGTTTCTTTTCCATAAACCAAATGTAATAAAGCATAAGAATACATGTCTTATTCTCTAAATTTTATACCAACATTACCCATATATATATTTCAAGGAACCAAAACATTACTTTAGTTTTTGTACATGTAATTCATCTTCTTTGCCAAAGAATCTTTTGTTTTTTTTATCCATGCAAAGAACATACCTCTATAACACAATGGCTATTCTTGGTGCATACAAGAGCTTTCATAATAACCTTTTTGTAACGTAGGCAACATATTATTCTCTTTTTAGAACTCTACCATCATTAACTATTCCTTTCATGTAAACAAATGCATACTTCATTTTCATCAAGAGGTTATCATGACCTAGTTTTGTTGTATTTATTCTTGAAAGCTTCTTATGCTTCCCTTTCAAGAAATTATCATAGATAACCTTCCTTTATGCATAAAACTAGGAAACAATACAAAGGTTAGCTACACCCAAATCAAGAAGTCGACATGCACTCTTTTCAAGAAGTTATCATTTCCAAGAAGAACAACATATATAAAACAACATAATATTTTTCCAAGTATAAATTATTATTTTCACACAAGATTCAACGTGATCTTTCCCAAAGAAACAATTATGTGAAACTATTATGGGTTCTTCATGACTTTTCTACCAAGAAAACTCATTAACTTATCTCCCAACCCATTAAATATATTCAGGAATTACCCTCTTTAATCTATATTTACTTTCAAGAAAATAACTTGGATTTCGTTATCATTTTGTACACATATACAAAATCCCTTTCAAAATAAAACAAGCATCCTATATTTTTACATAAGATGCATATATACATATAAACAAGCTAACTTACTTATCTTTTACTTTTCTTAAGCTATACAATGAATTAAATACACATCTTTTTCAACACCATAATAATGTTTGTATGCAAAAGTCTATTGTTTCAAGAAAAGAAAGATAAAAATACTTATCTCTTGAAACTCATTGTTCAACCTAGATTAGAGATGTGTTGCCTTCCTTCACGGACATGCATCTCAGGTTTAGAATTAACATTATTGCAGCTATTAAAATCCATAAAACAGAGTTACTTATCTTTTTAACATTTGACTCTACCGTCGACAAAAGTTGTCTGTAAGAAACCATGTTCACAGTTCTAAACTCGGGTCCGCCAAAGTATAAACCATGAGAAGACGCTGCTTGGTATTTTTAGAGCAGGTGCCGCAAAGTGTTATGGATATGGCTCGAACCTCTGACGTTGTGAGGTTAGCATTAGGACCTTGAAACTTCGTTGTTTTCAATCGTTCACACTAGTCTTTCCTCCCGAAACAGAAAGAACAACCACACCTGCCTGCATCCCTCCTCCAAAATAATAGTTTATTTTCCTTTCATATCAAGAATGTAAGTTCGTTATCAAGAAATTGTTAAACTTCCAACCAGTTCTTGATAAAAGGTTTAATAATATTTCTTTATTAATTTCACGTCTAGTTACGTGGTTTTAGGGATGTTACACATACTTATTTTTCTGTTCTACTATTAGAAAGGTCTGGTGGATACCCTTGTTGCATACTTGTTTTTGTGTTTTACTGTTAGAAAGGATGGACAATGTCGAAAAGATGCGGCTAGATGGGTATCGCACCTTTTTTTTTTAAGCTAAGTTGAGTTTAGGCCAAGGGTAAGTTTCAACAGTGAATGGAAGAACAAACTGTCTAACTGTAAGATGCTGCTATCAAGATTGTACAAGGTTCTATTGCATCATTCCATGAGGCAGATTTTATCTCCTACATCTAACTCCCACTCTCAACTTCTTCTACATTTAGCTCCCACCCTCAACTCCTTCTACATCTGGCTCTCATCCTCAACCCCTCACCATGACATTTTAACCTAATATGTAATAAAAACTAAATACCTCACAAACCAACTGTCAGTACTATTTAAAAATGAAATATCCATTACCATGAGTTTGAATAGCTAGATACTCTGTAATACCAAACCTTACCAACAAATATTAAATACCATGTAGTAAGCTAATAATTGGACTACTGCTTTTCCATCTTGTCCTTGGGATGAAAATAATGTGATTTTGGATGGACAGGATGAAAAAATAGTAAACCAATAATTAACTTATTACACTGCAAGATACTTAATGTTGCAAATATTTGCAACAGAATAAATAGCACAACAAATGTTATTGATGTTAAATATAAAACCCCAAATGATTGTTGCATTGATTACAAAACCAACTATCCTAAAAATTAGGCATCAACTCCAAAGCATTCATCCTATCCTTCCTCGAGCATTTTTTATGTCAGCTGACTGGCAAAACTGCCAGTTCATGGTTTGTTAATTCAACACTCTATTTCAGGACTACTTTTTTAAATTAAAGCTGTTTTTAGTTGAGCCAGACCTTATTGACTAGAATACAAGTGATGTCTATGCTTCAGCATTGCGACTGTTGTAAGCAAATACAAATCCACTGTGCCCTCTCTTATATGCAATCATAGATATTAAAAAAAAAAAAAAAAACAGAACACCAATATCAATGTCAGAATTTATTAATCCCAATTTAGGAATTATGTTCACAACTACTTCAATTTTGTTACAGTAAGCAAATACAAATCCACTGCGCCCTCTCTTATATGCAATCATTTTTAAAAAAAAAGAAAAAAACAGAACACCAATATCAATGTCAGAATTTATTAATCTCAATTTAGGAATTATGTTCCCAACTACTTCAATTTTGTTACAGTAAGCAAATACAAATCCACTGTGCCCTCTCTTATATGCAATCATAAAAAATAAAAATAAAATAAAAAAAAACAAAACAGAACACCAATATCAATGTCATAATTTATTAATCTCAATTTAGGCATTATGTTCACAACTACTTCAATTTTGTTACAGACTTTAAGGGCTTTAGGGATAATTCTCACCATTTGCAGATCTTTTAGCCACAGGTGTGAATTAAAGGTACAAGTTTCAATTGTAACGATTTGATCATTTTCTCTCGTTGAATTCAAATGCGGCCGTACATGGGATAGTGGATAACATGGGATACCTACGCTTTATGAAAGCATATAAAGGTGTTCACCAAATTGTTAGTGACATCCTTCGTGTAGTATTCATATATGGGATGTATAAAGACATTTACATATTGCATTTGTATTTGTGTATTAAAAGCATATTTCCCAATTAGTTTTTATGTTTTTACATCCTATAAATGAATTGAAAACAAAAAAATTTGGTGATACTGAGTTGTCTCAAATGAAAGCAAAACAAGAAAGTGGGGAAATGAAAGAAAACTGTGTTGCTGATATGTGTACCTCTTTTCTATGTGATGTAGGTTTTTCTCAAACTTTAACAAGTTGTATCAGAACAGTTACTCACTTCAAGAGGGTGTCTTCGTCACAAAGCTAAGGAAACTCGGTTTGTGGACGTTTTGGTTGTTGAAACGCTAACAAGTCTTGATTTAAGAGATACACAAAACTGATTGTCGAAGTTAAAGAGTTCAAAACGGAGAATGTTGCATTGGTGAGATATTTTTGATGTACCAAACTCCAAAGGGAAGCTAGACAGATATTTATGGTAGGTGAAATAGAATTTAGAGATTTTCTCATCAATCTCCACAATTTCAATTTGTGGAAGTTGAAAATGAAATATCTACTTACTGAAAGAGAGCAGTCATTATGAAATACACAAACCATAACAATACGAAACAAGAGTATTGGGACATAATGAATGACACGGTCATTGCCTTTGATTGGTCTTACTATATCAAGTAAGCTCGGTTTGTTGTACGAAGGCTTGATATTTCTGTGGAAGTTTTCTAATCCAAGGATGAAAGATAGTGATAGAGTTCCATATAACATCAATACTTCCATGATTTTTGGTCATTTTGTTTCTTGGGGAATATGATAGTTTCTATCAACAAAACTACACAAGTAGAGAATCTCAAGTTGTTTGAGGTTATGGATCGATCAATCAATCCAATAAAGAACATCAATTCAAAAGTTTTGGTGACATCAATTCAAAAGCTTTAGTGACCAGGAGCAAAATGATGAGAGATCTAGTGGGAGGAAATCTTGACCACAAGGAAGATATATTGGTGCAGGTCCGATGCGAGTTTTGATTTGCCAAGGGCACTATAAAAATGGGAACAGTCACAATAATAATAATAAAAAGGTCCAAGAGGATTTTGGTCATTAAAAATTATATTTGTTAAGATGGCTTCATCTCTCTTCAACACATATGTTAACCAATTGTTTATGAAAAGGAATGATGGTTTTATTCAAGAGCTTCTTTCCAAGTACCAATTGTCTATGAAAAGGAAAGTACCAATTGTCTATGAAGAGGAATGATGGTTTGATTCAAGAGCTTCTTTCCAAGTAACTCCTCATTGATTCATAGATTATAATGAATCACAAGTTCTTAGATTCATAGATTATATGAATCACAAGTTCTTAGAGATATTTTTAATGATGAAATTGTTGCACATGGCAAAGTAGAAGTCCAACGTAAAAATGGACCCATGAAGCAAATACCCAATGTGTTCCAAGTGTCAAGATTGGAATTAAACTCACTTTTGGTGAGACAAGGGTGTTTGGCTTGGAACTTCATACAAATTGGATGTGACTACTCAAATAATGGATAATGGCAATGCAACGTCAATCAAATAGGACAAAGCAATGGCAGATTGAAAACATCCATGAATCAAATACCGTATGTGTCATGTCAGGATCAGAATTAAACTCACTTTTAGTGAGACATCTCAATGAAAAAAACATACAAGAAGTTTGCACCCAGAAGATTGTTTATGGTATAACTGATATGGAGAACCTTTTTTTTTAAGGCATATGTGCTCAAAAAATTAAAAAGGGTTTAGTTTTCCTTGTGTAACAAGAGAACTCAAGAGGTGCTTTAGTTTTATGTAGTTTAATTTTGTAGGCTTATGGAAACAATCTCCATTGGGGAATCTCTCTAACTTTTCATTTTCATTGATGACTATTCATTAAAGCCACAAACAAAAAAGTGACATGATTGAGAAGTTTATGAGACCTTTTTAACTTGGTTGACAAAAAGTGAAAAGAATGTGCAAGCTACAGGATTTCGTTTGAGCATCAACATACCCACAATCAAAATGTGATATCCAAGGAGAAGCCTTGTGATCATCTCCAAATATCCACAATCAAAATGTGATCTCCAAGGAGAAGCCTTGTGATCATCTTCAAATATATGTGCTGATATATACCATGTATCGATTCCAATTTTTCAATATGGCGTTGAAGATCGAAGTACACAATTACCATAAGGACCAAATGCAAAGGATTTTAAAATCATCCTAAAGAAAATCTACCACTAAGACCAAATGAAAACATATAATTTTAACATAATTATTTCAATCAAGGAAAAATTTGAAAATCATTAGGAAATGAAAAGAAAATAACAATAGGGGTATGATCACATTGATTTTGGTTATTTTACTTTATCTCTCATGGTGTGATGAGACAACAAACAATAAAAAAAAATTATCAACAATGATGGACCCTCACTAAAAAGATGTCGTGGAGGAACAAATGAAATCCTAAAATAAGCTGGTTGGGATGCAAATGAATGTTTAAAATGTTAAAATATGACAACAAAAATGTAAATAAGTAATTATGGGCAAATTTACTTATTACCTATTGATGTAGTTGGAATAACGAAATGTAGTTTGAATAATGAAATGTAGTTGAAATAACGAAATAAGTCCAAGTTAAATAAAATGGCCTGAGAGGCTTGTAAAGTAAAGAGAATCATTTGATTAATAAGAGTTTCCAAGTGTTTATCCTTCAGTTTCTAATTCAGTTATTTTTCCTATTTATTTCTCGTTTAATGTTTTTCCCCACAACAAGTGGTATCAGAGCCATTCTAAAAACGAAGTGTCCGTGGGAGAAGACTTTGTGGAAGGTTTTGCCGTACGCTGAAAAAGTAGGGATCCGAGAGACGCCGACAACCCTGCATCGAAAGAGAAAGCCGTTGCCGAGGGTTTTGCTGTTGGGCTGTGTGGAAAGACAATCTACGTGGAAGAGGCCGAGAATTTGCGTCATCCGCCGTTGAAAGTGCAGAAAGAGAGTCTGCGTCATCCGCCAGAGAAAGGTGCGTGGAAAGACGATCTGCGTGGAAGAAGCCGAGAGTCTGCATCATCTGCGGGAGTAAGGAGGCCGTCGACCGCCTTGAATCTGTTGTGCGTTTTCCATCCACTGGAATAAGGAGTCCATTGATCGTGATGAGGTTTTTAAATTGACAGTCAAGTGTCCTGAAACCGCATTGTGCAAAGCAATTGTCGACTCCGTAGTAAATAAATAATGAGGTGCGTGACCTTGCTGCTCTTCTGAATGAGAAGAGAGAGAACGCTAGTTAGGGTTGCTGACAGAATAAATCTTGTAAAAAGCAGAAGAGAATCCACTGCAAGATAAGAATCTGCCAAAGTAAGGAGGGGCCACTGTCCTTGGTCGCTGTCGAGAGGAGCTGCAAACCGAAGCAGAAGAAACTCAAGAGCCATTGCACACACAGAAATTGGTATTTTTTTTTTTTGTTGAATGGAAGATTGTTTTTCTCAAAAATCTGTGATTAAAGAATGAAGTAGGGTTTCTTCTTCAAAAATCTGTGATTAAATAATGAAGAAAGATTGTTTTTCTCAGAAATTTGTGATTAAAGAATGAAGTAGGGTTTCTTCATCTGAAAAAAGTAAATTTTGTTTTAGAAAATTGTTTTTGTTTCTAAAGGGTTCAGTGGGAGAACAAGGGTTTGAACAGAAATTGTTTATTTTAAAGGGTGCAAGATTTTACTGAAAGAAGAAAAAAATAGAAATTGTAATTTTTATTTTTTATTTCTATTTAAAGTTAATAGGCGAAAGAAGAGATTTGAAATCCTTGAAACCCTAGAAGAAGAAGGGAAATCTTGAAACCCTAAAAGAAGAGAAATTTTTTAATTTGTAGAAGGGGGGAAATCTGAAACCCTAGAAGGGAGAAATGGCGAAAATGAGAAATGCAAAATTTGAAGTGGATAAATTCACCAGGAAAAACAATTTTGCTCTGTGGAAACTGAAGGTTAGGGATTTGCTAGTGCAACAAGGGTTGCATAAAGCATTAGACGGAGTAAATAAAAAACCAGCAAGCATGACAAATTTGAACTGGGAGAACTTGGATGCCCGAGCTCTCAGTACCATTCGGTTATGTTTGGCAGATGAAGTACTCTTCAATATTGTTGGAGAGAGTACAACTGCAGGGTTGTGGAAAAAATTGGAAACACTCTATATGACAAAATCTTTGACAAACAGAATCTATTTAAAAAGACAATTGTACAGTCTTCGGATGAAGGAGGGTACGAAAATTGCAGATCACTTAAATGTTTTTAATATGCTTATTTGCCAGTTGTCTGATATGGAAGTAAAAATGGAAGAAGAAGACGAGGAAATAACCTTGTTGTGTTCCCTGCCCGAGTCATGGAATCACTTCGTGACCTCAATCAATTTGAATATTGCCAATTCATTAAAACTTGAATCTGTCATGAGTGCTCTCTTATCTGAAGAGGTAAGAAGGAAATCTAGCATTGAAACATCTGCACCTGAAGCCATGATAGCCAGAGGTCGGTCAAAGGAAAGTGGGGAGAAAACAAGAGGTTCTTCCAAATCAAAGTCAAAGGGCGGCAAGAAGTGTAAAACCAAGTGCTGGTACTGCAATAAACTCGGACACCTCCAGAAAGATTGTTGGAAACGAAAGGAGTCAGAAAACCACAACAATGAAGCAAATCAGGTTGATTCAGGTATGGTTGATGAGGTTTTAATCGCTGAAGCTCTCCCTGTCTATAATGTCTCTCAAGACATTGATAATTGGCTATTAGACTCTGGTGCTTCTCATCATATGACTCCGCACCGAAGTTGGTTTACTTCATATGAAACTGTAGATGGTAGTTATATTTTCATGGGAACTATTGCATCTTGTTACACTGTTGGGATTGGTAATGTAAAAATTGAAATGTATGATGGTACAGTTAAAACATTATCTAATGTTAGGCATGTACTTGATCTAAAGAAAAACTTGATTTCCTTGGGAGTTTTGGATTCGAGTGGTTATAATTTACAGGTCAGAATGGAATGCTGAAAGTCTCAAAAGGAGCCTTGGTTGTGATGAAGGCTGAAAAGGGCGAAAATCTGTACAGACTCAAAGGAAGCACTCAAGCTAGTGAAACGGCGACCGTGTCAGAGAAAGCAGAAAAGGGTTCTCGTCTATGGCATCAGCGATTGGGTCACATAAGCAAGAAAGGTCTTCAGGTACTGATGAACCGCAAGTTGCTTCCTGATTTGAAATCCTTGAAATTGGATTTTTGTAAATATTGCGTGTTTGGTAAACAATGTAAACAAAAGTTCAAGACTGGAAATCATAATAGTAAGCAGATTTTGGACTACATTCATTCTGATCTGTGGGGACCATCTCCCACTGTGTTTTATGTAGATGCATCATATTTTTTAACGTTTATTGATGAGTTCTCCCAAAAAGTTTGGGTCTATATGTTGAAAGAGAACGCTGATGTATTTAATGTGTTTAAACAATTTAAAACAATGGTGGAAAAGAAGATAGGCAAATCAATTAAATGTTTAAGCACAGACAATGGAGGTGAATTTACGTCTTTAAAATTTGAACAATTTTGTAAGGATGAAAGGATTGTTAGACATAAAATTGTTGTTTATACCCCTCAACAAAATGGCGTTGCTAAACGAATGAATCGGACTCTTATGGAAAGGACCAAAAGCATGATCAGTGATGCCAACTTGGAAAAAGAGTTGTGGGTAGAAGCAATGTCCATTGCTTGTTATTTAGTTAACAGATCACCTTCAATTGCAATAAACTGTAAAATTCCTGAAGAAATTTGATCGGGTCAATCTTGTGATTATTCGCATTTGAAGATTTTTGGTTGTGATGCCTATGCTCTTATTCCTAGAAATCAGCGTTCAAAATTAGATTCAAAATCGAAATTGTGTCTTTGTTGGATATGATTATTCAGTGAAAGGATATAGGTTGTGGGATCCTTCTTCACGGAAGATGGTCATTAGTAGAGATGTAACATTTGATGAATCTTCTCTTTTAAAATCAGATATTGAAAAGGTTGAACAGGAGCAGGTATCGCCAAGTCAGCAGATTCAATTGGAGGCTAAACCTTTTTCAAAAAGTCGAAAGGAAGGAGAGACTTCTGATGAAGGTGGAGGAGAAGCAAAGGAAACTGGAGAAATTCCAGAACCAATTCAACAACCAGTCACTCTACGAAGGTCTACAAGGGAAAGAAAAACACTTAAAAGGTATGAATATTCTGGTTCATCATTTGCATTGATTACTGAAGATGGGGAACTTTCTTGTTATCGGAAGCAGTTGATGATGCAGATAACAAGATATGGAAAAAGGTTGTGGAAGAAAAAATGGACTCCTTAGGCAAAAACAATACATAGGATCTTCTAGAACTTCCTGAAGGGAGAAGTGTTATTGGGTGCAAATGGGTCTTCAAGTTGAAAAGGAAAGTTGATGGAAGTATAGAGATGTATAAGGCAACACTGGTTGCAAAAGGGTATTCTCAGGTTGAAGGTATTGACTTTCATGAGATCTTTTCACTAGTAGTTAAACTTGTTTCTATTCGTACTGTGTTAGCACTAACTGCTTTACTTGATCTTGAGTTAGAATAGTTAGATGTTAAAACAATCTTTCTTCATGGTGATTTGGATGAAGAGATATATATGGATCAGCCAAAAGGTTTTGTACAAGGTCGTAGCAGAAGATTAGTTTGCAAGCTCAAGAAATCATTGTATTCCTGAGGTAGTGGCCAGGCAATGGTACAAGAAGTTTGATTCCTTCATGGTGAGCTAGAATTTTATCAGAAGTGAGTATGATCATTGTGTATACTTCAAAAGTTTCAATGGCATATTCATTATCCTGGTGTTATATGTTGATGATATGCTTATTGCAAGCAAAAGCATGGAAGAAATCAACAGGTTAAAGGCTCAGCTCTCTGGGACGTTTGAAATGAAGGATCTTAGCGGCAAAACATATCTTGGGCATGTAGATACACAAAGACAGGGAGAATGGTAAGCTTTGGTTATCACAACAAAAGTATGTGGAGAAAGTACTTGAAAAGTTCGGTATGAACAATGTGAAACCTGTTAATGTTCCATTAGCTTCCCATTTTAAACGTTCTTCGAATTTAAGTCCTAGAACTAACGAAGAAAAGAAGTATGTCTGGTGCACCATATGCAAATGCGGTAGGCAACTTAATGTATGAGATAGTATCTACAAGACCTGACATTTGACATGCAGTTGGAGTTGTCAGCAGGTTCATGGAAAATCCAGGGGAAGAACATTAGCGAGCAGTGAAATGGGTGCTTCATTATTTGAGAGGCACAAGTGACCATTGCATCAGCTTTGATGTTCGTGAAAGTTCAGTCTGCAGATATGTGAATGCTGATTATGCAGGTGATTTGGACAAAAAAAGGTCTACTACAAGTTATGTTTTTACTCTTGCAGGTGGAGTAATCAGTTGGATGTCAAAGCTTCAAGAGACGGTTGCTTTGTCCACTACTGAAGCAAAGTATATAGCTGTTTCAGATACCTGTAAAGAGGCAATTTGGTTAAAAGGTCTGCTTGATGAGATTGGAAGGACGCAGGAGAAAGTGAATGTGTTTTGTGACAGTCAGAGCACTATTCATTTGGCTACAAATCCAACCTATCACAGCAAGACCAAGCACATCGATGTAAGGTATCATTTTGTGAGACATGTAATCGAAGGCGGCAAAGTAGTTCTCAAAAAGGTCTGCACACAGGAAAATCATGCAAATATATTCACGGAGCCAGTTACACTAGAAAAGCTGAGATGGTGTCTTGCTTCTCTCGACTTGTAGAAAAGATGATGAATGGGCATGGGCAAAGAATTAGGAAAATTGTTGTCAAGGTGGAGTTTGTTAAAATATGACAACAAAAATGTAAATAAGTAATTCTAGGCAAATTTACTTATTACCTATTGATGTAGTTGGAATAACGAAATGTAGTTTGAATAACAAGATATAGTTGGAATAACGAAATAAGTCCAAGTTAAATGAGATGACCCGAGAGGCTTGTAAAGTAACGAAAATTATTTGATTAATAAGAGTTTCCAAGTGTTTATCCTTCAATTTCTAATTCAATTATTTTTCCTATTTTTTTCTCGTCTAATGTTTTTCCCCACAACATAAAAAGAGGATACCATTGGTCCATAAAAATAAAAATACAATCTGTAAAAATTTTGGTAATTTTTTTTAAACACATTTAATTTTCTAATAATTTTATACAGTCTCTCTATAAAATCTTCGCAATTTTGAAAGATAAAATAATTTTATGCTATAAAAATTGGGCAGACTATTTCTAGAAAAAAATGAAAATTAATGAATTTTTTCCTTAAAAAAGCATGATAAATTAGCCCAACTGCAATTGTTAGCCCCTACAATTAACTGATTTGTAATGGAACAGAGGTTAGGTAACCCTCAAAATTTGTAATGTCATGAAGGAATAAAGATCAAAAACCAACAAAACTATTTGCAAACCCTTATTTTTAGTCCGATTGTGTATTAGAAAAAATATTCTCATATCATTAAAATATAAATCATCCATATATTTTTCTTTTTAAAAAAATGAAAATTATAGAAAGCCTATTCCAAAATAGACCACATATCCACATAATGATTTTTGTGGTTCTATTAAGTTTTGGCATTAGCAACTAATTTGGAAGTGAGACAAACAAATGTAAGACAACAATCCTTCGCAATGAGAAAATCTTCATCAAACAACCAAAAGGCATGGTGTAAAGATTGAAAAGATCATCGTATGGCTTAAAGCAAACCCTAGAATAATGATTCCAACAATTTGACCACTATTTTTTTCAAGAAAGAAATACATGTTTTTTTAAGAAAAATGTTTTATTTAAATTAAAAGATGTATTTAAAAAAGCATGTTACATTGTGCACATTTAAAGCCCCCGAGATTCAGATAGTTCTCCATATCAGTTATGTCAATGTAATTTGACCACTATGTTGTGGGATAAGTGTTACTAAGAAGTGAAGGAAACCATTACTTTCACCTCAAGCAAGAAGGGAATAACTACAGTATTGTAGTCTCATAGGTTTTATTTTGATTAGAGGTTAGACCCCAAGTCAAGGATACTAGTTTTGTCATGTGAATTTAAGTAATAACTATATTATTGTAGCATCATAAGTTTTATTTTGATTAGTGGTTAGAACCCAGGTAAAGGATATTAGGACTAACTTATCATGTGAATTTGTCTTGAATGACTTCCATGAGTTGCACCATTGTTTTAGAATTTAAGTGAAGAAAGATTACCATGAGTGACTTTTATTAAGTTGCATTATTGTATTGGAATTGGAATTGAAGTGAAGAGACATCACCAAAAAAACAAGGAGTTGTGAGACTATAATAAGTGGCATTATTGTATAAAGTTAAGGTGAAGAGAAATCATCAAAAAAACCAAGGAGTTGTGAGACTTTGATAAGTTTCCTTATTGTATAAAATTGAGGTGAAGAGAGATCACCAAAAAACAAGTAGTTGTAAGACTATATACTGCACTTGTTGGAGTTTTCAATAGATGTATGACAAACTAATGGGCTAACTTCAAGTGGTTGAATGCTTTAAGCTTATTGTAAGAGATCTCCAAATCAATCCTCCAAATTAGTTGTTTCTAATACATATAACTCAATCTCTTTTAGGCAAGACACCAATATCTCTCTTTCACATTGAGTGTAATCTACAAGATAAGTAATGAAGAGCCCAAAGATTTCCCTAAATTTACCTTGAAAGATTTCCATAAGAATTTGAGTCAAACAAGTTATGGGGCTTTTGAGTCAACAATTTATGGAAGCAATAACAATTCCATTAATGCATTTACATTCTTACCCCAAAACAAGTTGATATAGTTTGAAAACACAAGTAATTTCCCATTCCAACATTTTTTTAAGCAAAATTATGCTTAAGATTGAATTCAAGATTCCTAATTTCTATTATATTTTAGAAACAGAGCATTATTTTCCAATTGTCTTTGATTTTAGAGACAATGTCATTATTGAAAAAGAAAAGAAAAAAAGAAAAAAACTTATTTCTTTATGTTTATTTGTTATAATTATTTCAATATTTTGTAAATTTTTTAAATGAAACTCGTTTGTGATTATTTGCCATTACTATTTTTAATTTTTAAATTTCTAGTTTGTGATTATTTACCATTACTATTTTAAATTTTTAAATTTCTTTAAAAAAATATTTATTTTTTTTCAACATGAAAAATGCTCTTGTTTATATAGAGTACCAAGACAAAGACTTGAAAAATAAACTTATCTCAGCGGAGACTTTATCATCCGCACTGACTGCCGAGACTGGAAGTTCCGGCAGGATTGTTTTTAAAACTGGCAATGAACGGAGTCTCCCTGAAACCGGAAGCGAGATTTCTTCCAGTAGAGCCGAAATCTTTAAATGTTTTCTCTGCACGGTGGGCAGTCTGGTAGCGGTGAAGGATCTGATCCGAGGGAAAGGGATCTAATCGGGCGAAAGATCTTGTTTGGTTATTGCATAAGACTGAAACCCATTTAAAGTTGTTGTGGTTGATTAACGACCGTGCGAGTTTTTCTGTACCAGAACAGACGGCATTGGAAGTGCCGAAACTAAATCCCAAAATGTCGTTTCATGGTTTCTCCCTATGCCGCTGGACGTTTTGATGCAAGACTAGGTGGCGTTGGAGATGGTGACGTGGAGAAGCGAAGGAGAAAATAAAAGGGAACCACAGCAATTGCACGGGGATTTTGCAGCATTGGCATTCGATTCAGCCAAGACCCAAATTCATTGTTAGCCGTTTGTTGCGAAGGGTAAAGAGATACTGCAATTTGATCGATTCCAAGGTCCTTTGTCCGTGGATCCACTTAGCAAGGTTTTTATACAGTTGTTTGCATCATAAATGCATTTAAATATGATAATGATACAAGAAATTTCAGAATTTGTTTCCGTAGATCCACTTGGCAAGATTTTTATAGTGGTTTGCATCATAAATGCATTCAAATATGATAATGAGACCATAAATTTTCAAAATTTGTGGAAACAGATGATCCAGAACAAGCTAAAGTTGTCTAATCAGCGATAGTTGGGAAGTGGATTTGAGTCGATGCCAAACAGCATGGAGGCACTTTCTTGTTCTATCTTTCATTTTCTTGCTATCTTGGAATTTGGCAACATGCAAAATAGGGAAAGCAAAGAAATGCAAAATAGAGCAGCTAACATAATTATTAAAAGGGTGAAAAACTGGAAAAATGTATATACTATTGACCTTGCAAGGGACTTCTTAAAAGACACACTACTATGGGAAGGACAAATATGTCAAACATGGAAGGTGGGTAAATTTAATGGTGAAAGAGCGAGGCCCATAAAAGTCATTATGTCTAGTTATGTAAGCAAGAAACATCTCATGAAGAGTTCTCACTTTTTTCTAGAAGATTTAACTTGTAAGACAAGAAGAGAAAAAGAGGGAGGAAATGTCAGAAATTAGGGCAGTGAGAGATGAAGGCAAGAGAACGTGGAATTATAAAAGCAAGAGATGGAAGTCAAGCTAGCGATTTGGACCTCCTTCCAAAACATAGCAGCGAGATGGTAATAAAGAAGAGGCAACAAACTCTTCTGCAAGAAATAAATAAGCAAGTTCGGTGTGGGATTGCCGCATGCTATTTTGCGCTGCAAGTTTCAAAAATCTACAAAAGTAGAGGGCTTGACCACAAATCATTTTAAAGTTTAAAAGCAAATATTGCAACATATTCTCAGCTAGGTGAAGTCATTATAGTGAGTGATTTCAATACTAGGGTTGCAAGTGAGCAAGTTAGCGTTCTTTGTTGTAAAGAAAACTCCGACCCTATTTGGCTTACAAAAGAGGGTAATCAGTAATTAGTGGTAGGACAAGTGTTGCAATCCATTTGGTGAACAATCGCTTACTCTATGTGGGGCTTTCGATTTAGTCATTTGTAATGGTTTGACTAAATGGGCAAAGTCGAGTAATTTCACTTGAAATACTTACAATGGAGCAAGTGTAAAAGATTATGTAATTAAAGTAAAAATGGAGGAAGTTTTGATTGGAGACTAGCTTTGGGGCTTAAAATCAGATCACGAGCCAATTTATTTAAATTTCTCTTGGACTAGAAAAAGCAATTATAGTAAAAAACTTAGTGTGTTCAACAAAATCTCCCGAATGACAGAATTCTTTTAACTCCATAAAATTGCAATACCTTCAACTGACCCTAGAGAAGCACTTCAAGAAGGAGAAAATCTCAATCCACCACTTTCATAGTTACAAATTAACACATTTAATTCCAAGCGCACTTGCAGAATGCAAAAAAGCAAAAATTAACTCTGAAACAAATTGTTTTCCGTTTAACGCTAGGTTTCACAAGGAATGCACAAAAGCAAGGAGAATGTGGAAAGGGTCAAACGAGTATAACATAAAATTCAAAACTTATAAGCAAATATTAAGAAAGAAAAAGGTTGATTTCATGGTTCAAGGAGAGAATAACTAATCTTCCTTGGGAAATAACCCCAAATTATTTTGGAATGAACTCCAACCAAAAAAGATGCAGACTGAAAATAGTATTACAACTTCTAAATGATTTGACTATGCAAGACAACTCTATTAGCAGTTTCCCAAGGCTGACCCTCACTTGGTCAACAATGATACTAAACTCTTCACAATGCAAGAGGTAGAGATGGATATCAAAAAGCTGGTCATTGGAAAAGAACGACTTCGTTGAAGTCCAAGCAAAGTATCTAAAGTGGGGCTTAAATATTCTTGCACCTCACATTACAAAATATTTCTACATCATACAACAAGGGTCCCCACAGTTTTGACAACTAGTCTAACAATACCTTTCTTGAAGAGTTGTGACATCAATAATCCCTCCAATTATAAGACCATAATGATAAAACTCCTTGTTTGCAAAGTTATTGGGAAACATGCTAGAAAACAAAATCAACAAGTGGGCAAAAGAAAGAGATAAGCATGTTAAAGGGCAAGTAGGTTGTAGACCTAAATATTCCACAGTTGATCATTATATAACTTTAAGGCACATCAATGAAAAAATTTGGGAAGAAAAAAAGAAGTCTTTTGTTGATTTCAAAAAAATGTTTGACACATTTTCTAGGGATAAGCTTTGGCACAAAATGGAGGAACTTCGGGTTTGTAGACATTTGAGAGCAACTATGCATATAGACTATATTAAGAGGTGAAAGTCAAATTAGAACTTCAACGGAGATTTTTGAAAGTTTTAGAAGCGATATCAAAGTCAAGCAAGGTTCCCATTGTTTCCTACCCTTTTTGGTCTATATATCGACAAGTTTGAGGAGTGGTTAAATTCGCAAGAGGTTGACAGTGTCCAGTTGGGCAAGTTTGTTATAAGGTTTCTTTTGTATGAAGATGGCCGTATTTTTATTGCTAAATTTGCTCTTGGTTTGCAAGAACACTTACCATCCCTTGAGCATTTTTGTAGAAGGGTAGGGATGCAAGTCAACATTAGCAAAACAAAAGTAGTGATTTTCTCTATAAAAAAAAATAAAACATAACCAGCATGAAGTCTACTTTGAAGGCATCATTTTGAAAGAAGTTGCGGATTACAAACACCTCAGAATTGACTTCCCCCTGAGATGGTTGTAGAAATACAAGAACCTAAGGGTTGGTAAGCATTTTATACCTTTCAAAATAGTCGTAGAGAAGAAGAATTATGGGATTGGAAAACCACTGAAACTCTTTTTGGGCTTCTAGTAATTTTGATGATTCTATGGTTGTGAACTATGGGCCAACAATACATCTCACATGCAATGAAAACAAATTGAGAAAATTCAAAAGTGTTTGATTACAAACAAATTCAAAATTAAAAGTGAAGTCCCTTATACTATCTTGTTAAGTGAAACAAGGGTTGCTCCTATTGAAGCAATTGTTGTGGTGTGAGTCATAAGGGTTTTTTTTTAAATTGAGCAAATAGAAAATGACAGATGTCATAAGATTGTCATTAATCTTTAATGACATGTTGTACAACAACAACAACAAAATATTTTTATGGAGCAAAATAACAAATGGTTTAATAAATGGGAGTATTTGCTTGAACATGTGTCCCATAAACAATGAAGAAATTAAAAAAATTGTTATGTAAGTTCCAAAAGCAAACTTGGGACAAGGGGCTAAGGAGAAAGAAAAAGCATTTTATTAAAGTATTTAATCACTCGATCATCAACAAAAAGGACATATAGAGGCCAATATTTCTTGTAAAGCCAAAATTCTTATCGCCAAGTTAAGACTACTTATCATCAACTTTAAGGTGAAACAAGACGCACTAGAAAAAAGTGCGAGAGAAAAGAAGTGTGAGAGAAAAAAAAAGTGCATTTTTTTGTTCTTCCAAAAAAGTGGAACTAGAAAAACATTTCATGAGGTCTTCAAAGAAGAGAAAGTTTTGAAAACATTAGTAGCTAACTTTTGGAATAATCTATTCAACGAAGGATTTGTCAAAAAACTTGGAACGTTTATTGTGAAGCTTCACATGAAAAAGACCAAATAAGAACTAGATGACGAAGCATTATGTCCCATAGGATATGTTTAGCCATGTGGATGTTAAAATAATTTTTTTCTTCTTTCTTTTTATGTTTACGTGGTTATTTTACTAATGTTAAAATAATTTTTTTCTTCTTTCTCTAGGACAATCAGTAACTAGTGAGAGTTGCCTGAGCAAGGCCCGAGTTCAAATCCAACTGGCTGCCACTATAAACCTAGGCTAGGTGCAACAACCTGCAAGCCGCACACAATAGCAATTAACTTATGCCTCAACAAGAGCCAAGACGTCCGCTATGGGGTCGCCTACTCTTCTAGCCAAGACACAACAGGCGTATGTCTCCACTGAGGTTTGATCCTGGGTGGATCTGCGGAAAGTCAACTGCTTTCACCATTTGCCTCAGCTTCACGGACCTCCCCACCCTCTTCCTGTTACTTGTTCTCAGACAAATATTAGAGAGGCCATTTGATATTAGAGAGGCTATTTGGGTGATGAACAACAACAAAGCAGGTGAAGAAGGCTACCAAACAAAGTTCTTTAAGCATGTAGACAACGAAGTTTTGCCACCAGCATGGTCACACCACATCATCCATCTAATCCATAAATCAAGCTCCAGCGTAAATCCCAATAACTACAGAACAATCATGGCGGGCCACATGTTTTTGAAGTTGTATGCTACTATTCTACATAGGACGCTCTACAATGAACTTGAGTAAAGACAACTCAAAGCTAAGTGACATGCCCGTTTTCAACCGACTCATTAGACTATTTATCACATCTCCACCCTCCGCACAATGATTGAGGAGGCACAACACCGCTCTTTGAAAGTCTATTGTTGTTTTGTATATTTTCAAAAACCTTCCGACTCTGTTCTGAGAGAAGCATTACTCCACATATTCAAAGATATTGAAATCCCGTCGACCCTATTGACACCTATTACACGACTATACGAGTCTGTTCTTGGTCGTCTTCACATGGCTCATGGGATGTCTAATTTTGTCTGAATCACTATTGGAGTTAAATAGGGTTGTTCATTGTCACCTGCCTTGTTCAGGATCTATATTGATGAGTTGGAGGCATTTCTACACAAGCATATCGAAGACACTAATGGTTGCCTTCTTCACCAAGTTTGATATCTATTCTACTCTTTGATGACGACGTGGTCCTCCTCTCCTCATCTGTAGAGAGATTATAGAGGCAACTGGATGCCTTAGCTCTATTTTGCAATTTTTGACAATTGACGATCAACCTAAGTAAAACCAAGGTCAATGGTTTGAAAAAAAATTCAAACCTTCACTTTCTATTCAAAGGGGAGGAGGTTGTGATCACTAACACAAACACTTGCCTGGGGTACAATTCTCATGTCCCCACTTCAATTTGCGACCAACACTTCAACCTCATATTAACAAAAAATATGAATCCTTAGCCCTTCTCGAGAGACAATGCTTTCGACATCACTTCCAAGAGATCTCATCTAAGATGAGCCTCATGGACACCTTGGTCTGTCCTCCTTTTCTATATGGTTCAAAAAGCCTCATGGACACCTTGGTCTGACCCACATTGAGCAAACCAACATTACTTTGGCATAGTATGAGCAAACCAACATTGCTTTGGCATATTACTCATTGCTCTATCCTTGCTTGGCAATGCTAAAGCAGCATTGCTTTGGCGTATTGCTCATATTGAGCAAACCAACATTGCTTTGCATATTACTCATTGCTCTATCCTTGCTTGGCAATGCTAAAGCAACATTTCTTTGGCATATTGCTCACATATTATTGAGTAAACGAACAATGCTTTAGCATATTACTCGTTGCTCTATCCTTGCTTGGCATATTGCTTATAGACTATTGCTCAGTCTACTCCCTCGGGCCAAACATTTGGTTTATTGCTCGTTCTACTCCCTCTGGTTAGACATTTGGTTTAGGAGTTTCAAACTTGGGAGCTTAAAATTATTTCCCTTTATGTTCATCTGGTTTAATTGTGCTTTGGTGAAAGTTTTTTGTTAGAGGGATTAAATGGTTTTTGTGCTTGGTGAAAGTTTGTTGTCTGCTAGAGGGATTTTGGTTTGGTATCTGTTCATGGGGTTACTCTTATCTTTTGGCTCCTGTTTATTTTCCCTAAAAAAAATTGTGCAGAGTTTTATTAATTGTGCTTGGTGAGAGTTTGGTGTTAAAGAGATTAAAATTGTTTCCCTGTATGTTCATCTGGTTTATTGTGGTTGGTGACAGTTTGTTGTTAGGATTTTGGTTTCCCATCTATTCATGGGGTAAACTATTATCTTTTGGCTTCTGTTTAAATTTGTATGTTTCACTCGGACGTTGGGCGATTAATTTATGTTCATTTACTTTATTGTGCTCACCCCGGGGACTATTTGGTGAAGGTCTGTTGCTAGAGGGATTTTGGTTCATTTTCTGTTCACGGGGTAAACTCTTGTTGTATGTTTCCATTGGACGCTGGGCTATTAATTTATGTTCTAGTTTATTGTGCTCATCCCGGGGACTGTTTGGCGAAGGCTTGAAGTTAGAGGGATTTGGTTAAGTCCTGTTGTTAGAGGGATTTTGGTTCGTCATCTGTTCATGGTGTAAACTCTTATCTTTTGGCTTCTGTTTAAATTTGTATGTTTCCCTCGGACGTTGGGCGACTAATTTATGTTCATTTACTTTATTGTGCTCACCCCGGGGACTATTTGGTGAAGGTCTGTCGCTTGGATTTTGGTTCATTTTCTGTTCACGGGGTAAACTCTTGTTGTATGTTTCCCTTGGACGTTGGGCTATTAATTTATGTTCATCTAGTTTATTGTGCTCATCCCGGGGACACTGTTTGACGAAGGCTTGAAGTTAGAGGGATTTGTTAAGTCCTGTTATTAGAGGGATTTTGGTTCGTCATCTGTTCATGGGGTAAACTCTTATCTTTTGGCTTCGGTTTAAATTTGTGCATGTTTCACGTGGACGTTGGGCAATTAGCATTCGGAAACGATGTTAGTATTTGCATCTAAATACCTCATAATTTATGGAGTATCTCATGCTACAAGTTACAGTCTGTTCCTCCAGTTCAATGTGCTCATTATTGGATCTGGTCTGCAAATACATATTGGCAAAGGCAAGGTGTTGGAGCGATCTTTCTTTCTATGGAGAACAACCGTACTGTAGCCTCTCTACAAAGGCCTGCTTTTCTCGTTGGATGAGAGCACTACGCTAAATGTGAAGCCATTAACAGCGTGAATATTTAGGATCTCAACCCCAGGAGATCACATCCAAAAGTAAAAAACGAAATCTATTGGCAACGGCACAGAATATTGAGAAGACACGAGGAACCTATACAAATGACGTTCATAGCTCCCACAAACTTCCGGCATCGATGAGTGAACATCTATTTAGTACAAAAACACGAACTTTGACACGCTCAAAGCCAAATGTCTTGATAACACAACTTGGTCCACAATCAGGGCACTATCATCCACTCCCCCAAACTACATGAATACATAGAACCCAGTCAAAGCCAGGTTCAGAGAACATGAAACAGCTTATTAACAAGGATACAAATGAAGAACAAGTTGAAGCAGAAATAATAATTTAGACCTCAATTCATAGATATACATAAGAGTACAAAGGTACATTGAATAAATTCACTAAAATAATAACAAAATAATAATAGTTAACAATTTGTATCCAATCCATTCAGAATCCTGTCAGTGATGATGATAGAACCTTTTGTCAAAACGGATTGGAACCTTACTTTCGCAAGAGTAAATTGTATGGAGTCACTTTCAAGTACTCTAACAAAGTGCAACTACTTGCAAATGTCGAATGTTTAAAAAGCTAAAACATCAACTTCAGATGGCAGGCACAGAAAACAGCAGAACAAAGAAGGCAAAAATTAAGGACATAACTTCATAGAAGGTCAAGAATGTAAATTGCTTACATACTATGTCAATAAAACAAGAAAGCGTTAAATGTACCCAACTATAAAGGACCACAAAATCACAAATTCATCGTAGCCGAGTGTAACTGGAAATTTTTATAGCAAGGTTTAAAATTTAGTGCCCGAAGCAATAAAAGCACTTCAGCCAAGAAGCTGTCTTGCATAAACTCTATTTAAAAGAATGGAAACCAACATTATACAGATTAAAAATAACCGCAAAATGACCAAGTATGCCTTCCAAAACCACATAGAACACACCACCAAACAAATAGTAATCAGATACGTAAGGTGTACCAGTTATAAAGGACCCCCAAATCACAAACTCATTGAGGCCGAGTGAACTGGAATTTTTTTAGCAAGTAATAAAATTTAGTGCCCGAAGCGATAAAAGTCCGCTTCGGCCAAGAAGCTGCCTTGCAGAAACAATTAACAGGAACTCTAACCATTGTTATATGAAAATAGGAATGGTAGAGATGAAATACTCAGTTGTTGAAGAAGTTATCAGCAGGGAGGAGCTTAATACCTCCATATGACTGTTGAGCTTGATTTTTTTATGGATCGTCATCGTATCCAGCTCTACCTGATCACTTACAATCTAAAATGCACATAAAAGTATAACTATATCATGGAACATAAGTTATAGACAAGTCATAAACCAAGTGATTCGTAGAGGAAAAATAAGCTACACATGCGTTTGACAATGCTTTTACATATATTATCTCGCAAATAAACAAGATCATCAAACAAAAAGTCAATAGCATAAGGGATCTCAAATGCTTTCTAAGAAGCAATTGAAAAAAGGAAGCCACCTAGAAACCTGAACAGTCAATCTTCTACAATTGGACAAGCCCATAACAACAATAAATGCAAAAACACATACTAATAAACACAGGCAAACCCATTTTCCTGCAATGGTGCATCAGTAAGAATATGTTCTGACTCATCTGCAGTAAGCATAAGCCACCGCTGAGTTTATTAAGCATCATCATTTACACCCAGGACAAACCATTAAGATACTCAATTACCAATTACACGCGAAGACACTTAACTCTTGTGCAGAGGATATAAGAACAAGTAAAGCAACAATAAGTGATTTAACACCAGATTAGCTTGACCGCCTGAATGAAAACCCAAAATTTTTCGATTGCCCCTTAATAATAAGCAACCAACAGTTGATGACAAGAAAATCCCAATATTTTTCAATTCTCCTTGGAGAATAAACAGCCCACCGTTGATGTCAAGAAACCCCCAATGTTTTTTTCGATTTCCACTTACGAATAAACAATATAAGCTAACAATATCCACATCGAAACGCTATCAGATTACTTGGATGGCATTAAGCTGTATTATGGATCTACAATTCTTAAAAAAACTAATAGTAAAATAAATAAATCCGTAGAAGAATACAGGAGGAGAGTGCATCAGATAAAAAGGGTCTTCATTTTTCAGGGTAAACCCTTCAGTTCAAAGTGAAGATAATGTGTGCATCATCTGCACTGTATACATCTTGCAACTGAAGAAAATCGATTTCCGTTTACTGGGACATAAAAGTACTCACCAGAAGCTCCATACAGCTGATAGACCAACCTTCGACGACACAACACAGGTTGTAGCCGATGCCGATATATAACTTAGCTTTAGCAACCTATGGTCCAATCCCAGGAATTAGGGTTAGGGTTTCTCGTATTAGGGTTTCTCGACTTCGCATTTTAGTGACTTGCTAGTTTTACCATAAATTTTATAATTTTTATTATTTGGTCGTAGGATAAGAATAACTCGAAGTGCCCTTATTGGATGGGAATTTACCTCCTTGGTATTGAAGTTATTTTTACATATGGAACTTTAGCTGCGGGGCTGGAAAGTTATTTTTAAATCGCAGTCTAATTTTCCTCGAGTTTTGGTCTTTTATATCTCGTCAATTTTTCCCATATTGGGGGTGGGGGCTGAAAATCGCAGTCTAACTTTCCTCTAGTTTTGGGCTTTTATATCTCGTCAATTTATCCAATAAGGGGGCGCCGAGGCAGAAAGAGGGTTTTACATTAATTTTATTTTATTTTATTTTTAAGCCACAGGAGAATTTATGTCAAATTAGTATCGGGATATTTATTATAGTAGGAATGCAGGTTTGATGCATCATTATTATTTAAGGGAAATTATACCATTTGGAATTACTCATTTGTGATTTGTAAGGGGTTAGGCTTTCACTCCTATTAGATGCTTCTAGGTGTTAGGTTGTTAACATGTTTCCTTACCCCCTAGGAAGAAGAACTCTTAGCCAAGTAAAAAAAGTTATATTTTAAATAGCTAAAAATTACACATTTAAAAAATATTTTAGATAATAAAAAAAATTAATCTCTTTCGAAATTAAAATTATATATATTGTTGGAGTAAATTTAAAACTATAAAAAAAATATATATATATATATATATATATATATATATATATATTGATATCAATTTTGTAATATATATATAGAGAGAGATAAAAATTATTTAAAGTTAGATGACCTTCATCTGTAGGTCCCTCCTTTTCCAAAGAATTATGAAATCACTCGATTGGTTAACAATTGGTTAATTATGAAATGATGGAAACAGACTTAAAATTGAAATCTCTAAGTTGGTTAAGTCTGGAAGGATCTGTGGGTTGTAGTCCCTGTTTGCATTATGAATCTCTCAATTGGGCCAAATGGTAACTCTAGTGTATTTGGGTTGGTTTTTTAGTACAGGCTCGCGACTCTAAAATGGAGAATTTTTTGGGTGTGGTTTCATGTTTTTCCATGTGATGGATATTGTTCTTTAGACCTTGCAGGTATTCAATTTCACTTGGTCTACAGGCACCTTTCTCTTGGTCGTCCTCCAGAGAACACTCATGACACTCTCGTTGTGAGGATTAAAGGTTGGTGGTATGTTTTATTGGAAACCCTCAAGCAACTCTCCAACAACGGGTTGTTGAAGGAAATGGCTCGACCTATGTCGCAGTGCAGTAGAAATCCAAGCACCGGTCAGGGGCAAGGCCGAGGCCAGGGCTGTGGGCAGACGAGACCCACTAGAGTCGGGGCAAAAGGAACAGTCATCACTCAGTTTCTATTACAGCTAGCTCTTATAGGAATGACAACCACCCTCGAGCTCACCAAGCCATTAGCAGGTGGGAAGCCCGAATTGGAGACTAGATTGATCCCAGTGAACAGGGAATTCTAAAATATTTTGGAGATATTATTCTATACCCAAGAAATACTCGAGGTCATTGTACTGTGTTTATGCAGACTCTTTACTCATTCTAGATTTTCAAGACACTTTTAGCCAAACCTCTAATGTTTCCCCTTACAGGCAACCCACGTCCTTTAGAAGAGATTCAGGAAATTCACAGATAATTCCAGCTAATTTAGTGTTAGATATAATAGCAGAATGCTCGCCTTGCACACATTGAGAGGCACAATCCTTATATGCCTTTGACTGAGTTGTTGAGTTCCAATGCCAAATACCACGTGCCAGTTGAGTCCTTTGATGATCATCCTTGTATGGTTGCATAGTATGGATTTTTTGTCGATTAGTCCTATTTAGATGAGTAGTATGGTTTGTTTGTTTTTTTGTTATAGGCTCCTAGTCAATAGGAGTAATAAAGACAGTCAAGTTCATATAGCTTTGTTATACAATCTCAGACAATTTCGATTTTGGACTGGTTACAATGCAACCAAATAGTCAACATACTTGGTTTCCCTATATGCAGGTTGAGACCATTTGGATATGGATGTTAATTGTGTGCCATATTTTGAAAAAGTAATAGAAAGGTACTGCCCAAACTTACAAAAAAAATTATTGTTCACATCTGGCAAGAGTTTTAATGTTTTTCAAAATTATATTAGTCTAAGTTGTCAACTTTTTAGTGTAAAGTGAAAGAATCATTGATCCAGCTCGATTTCAGTAAAATCCTAAGATTTATCATCATTGGTTTTGACAATGAGCCTCTCCTCTAACAAAGGCCATCCTCCTCACATGAAATTTTTGTGTATAATGCCCTATTCATGGGCCATGCCAGGGTTAAGAAACCTCTTCCATCCAAGTTTGTTAAGCAGATAGATGAAATTCCAAAAGTCACCATCCCCTCCCAAGTCCTAAGTGATGTGCCTCTGCCTTGCTAAAAAAGGACTTGTTGACCAATTTATAGGTATTTGGCCTTCCCCTTGATCTTTGGCATCCTAGGTAGACAATAATTAGAATTCATTGATAAAAGGGAAAATTTCATTATCTTTTTGTGGGAAAGGATTCTTTACATTCTTGTTTGAAGAAAAAGAGGATAGAGTCCTAATCTTTAGAAGTTGTCCAAATTTTATGGGGGGTATAAGATCTATATTTGAATAGATGGAATCTGGACTTCAACCTAGAGAATGATATCCCTTCAGTAGTCCATATCTGGGTTAAGCTCCCCTTTTTCAACTCCACTACTGGAATGAAGCCTACCTTTGGAAATATAGGTAATGCCCTACAAAAATACATAAACTAAGTTGAGGCCAAAGACTGTACGTTCGCCTGTGATAGAATATGCGTTGAATTGGATTTAGAAAAATGCTTCCCTGAAGCCATCCAATGATATTTAGATAATTGGATCTTTATTCAGCAAGTGGGTTATGATTAGACTCCTTTCAAGTGCAAGACTTGCCACAAATATGGCCATTTTTCCAGGGACTACCCAAAGAAAGTGACAAATGAAACATAAGTAGACCATGGAAAGAAATGGCAACATCCAAAAAAAAAGAAGACAAAGTCATCCCCCCTCTCAAGAAGTAAGCCCTACTATCTCTAAGAACATAGGAAAACCTAGAGTAGCCATTAGGATGGTTGTGCCAAAGATGGACGAGGTAGAGGATTAGTTAGAAGATCAAGCCATAAGACTTAGTAGCGAGCAAGTCTAATAAAAAACAAGGGAGGAAGAAAAACAAAGAAAAGAGGGAGGATTGAGTGGATCAAGGAAAGGGAATGTGTACACAACACACAATAGAAGGGTGTTACAGGAGCTCAAAAGGTGGTTATGTTCCTCCAACAAGGGGATCCCCCAAAACAAATAATAAATGATGAAATCCATCTGCTCGAACTATAGGGGCATGGGGAGTAAATACAAGTGGAGACTAGTGAAGAACCTAATTAAGGAAGAACCCCCAAATTCTATTTCCTTGGGACACTAAGATGGAGGGGATAATAGCACTCTAAAAGGGGAAGAAAATACAATCAGACAACGAATAAAAAACAACCAGTTCTATAGTAGCTTTAGGAGGAATGTGCACAATTTGGTCAATAGGGAACTTCCACCTCATGCATGACTTATCATCAAAGCATCAAATTGTAGTTTGTCTCCTACACATTTTTTCAGGTAAGATAGTGAATTTTAACAATTTCTATTTGCCCAATACATATCATGATAAATCACTTGCTAGAACTCTCTTTTAAATTTAAAAGGTTCAGTGTCATGGAAAAATAGCATTATAGAAGGTGATTTCAACATCACAATCCACAGCTGGGATAAAAAAGGGGTTCTTTAGTCAGGGACCCTTTCCACAAAAATTCAGAAGACCTCATCACCTTCTTTGATTTTGTTGACCGAAAACCTATAAAAATATAGTACACTTGGTCTGATAAAAAGGATAAACCCATAGCCCATTATGGCTAAACTAGACAAATTCCTCGTTCACAAATCATTATTGGATGAAAACATCACCCTCCTCTCCTAAATTAGCCCTTCGTATAGGTAGAATCATAAGCCAATATCCATTGTCTTATCCGCTCTTGAAAACAATAGTTCTCTCCCATTCTATTATAACCCCATTTGGACACAAAACCCTAAATGATTTTATCTAATTTCTCAAACTTGGAATTAATGGGTAGAAGGCTCGTCGATTTATATCTAGGAATAGAAGATCAAAAAGGTAAAGTAGGCTCTCAAAATATGGGCAAAGGAAGTGCCGAAAAAAATCAAGGAATCAATCCACTCTTTAAATATCAACTAAAAGAGATACAAGAAGTTATGGATTAGTGAACGGTCACCCATTGTATGTTACTTGAGGAAAAATCCATCCCAAAATGCTATAAGGAAAAGACCCTCTAACGGATGTTTTTGTGGAATCCCTTATAAAAATAGCCCAGATATCCGTTTTTAGTGGAGGTAACTAGAGGAGGTTAGTGGGTGGATGTTTTTGCGGATGTTTTTTTTCACGGTGCGTTTATAATGATAACAGGCACCAGTGCACTTAATATGTATGTGACGCACTGGTGCATAGTAGAGGCTAAAGCACCGTTGCAGAGTTATTTTTAAGTACTACAAAAACAACGGTGCACTTCATACATACGAGGCACCATAGTGTCTAATAAGCAGCTCCTCCCTTACAATGCACCGGTGTGTACAAGTTGATGGGCACCTTGACAGATTTTTCAAAAAAATGATGGTGCACTTAATATAAAGCACACCAATGCATTCAATTAAATGGCACACTTAGACACTCACTATATAACCTTCCCAGTGCCTCGAATTAATCGAGTGCACCGACCAATTGGTTAAAAAAAAAAAATCACCATTGCGGTGCTATACTCTAACAACGACGCCCCAGTGTGGTTATGGTGATATGACACCCCGATGTAGGATCTTAATTTAATGAAAATATATGGTGCTTTTTATATAACACACCCAATGTTGGTCGTATATCGCCAGCTCCGGTGTGTTTCATTAATTGAGAGCATCACACGAGGGTTTTATTTTAAAAAAATATATTTTCACCATTTTGGTGCTATACACTAATGACAACGGCCTGGTGCAATTTAGGTACAACAACGCACCAGCATAGGGTTTTTATTCAAAGGAAGCATGGTGCGGTCCATACAAACCAACCCAGTACATCTCATTAATCCAGCACACCATAAGAGGGTGAAGTTAAAAACATTATTTCCACCAAGTTCGGTGTTATACTTTAACGACGAAGCCCCGGGACAGTTAGTGTTCCCTAACGCACCAACCCATAACTTTTTTAATTTAAAGAATGTGGTGCACAATTGATACAACCACTTAGTGCACTTCATACATGAGCACACCGAAAAAGGGTTTATTTAAAAAAAAATTACCGACCGTAAAAATTATTTTTACTATTTACAGTCCTGTAGAGATCTCAAGCACCGGTGTGACCTTTGCATCTCTGAGGCGCCTTGCCATCGGTGCTCCCATTTCCCGCATTGCTTCCATTCGTTGCTCAGTGCGTGGAATTCGAATTTTGCGAAACAGTGGGAAATTTTGGTTTTTAGTACTCCATTGGAAACATGCCTCCTCGACACGTAAATGCGCATGTAATGTATATATTTCTCACCAACATAAGCTTTTACCGGATTACTTTTGAAAATTGACTTATAATTATTGTTTTTTTGAAGAAAAAAAAATCTTACACAGTGCATTCGAGCCGTTCGGCTCACACCGTTCCCGGTGCTCCTTGTTAATTTACAGGTCGAGCCGCAAACAGTGTTAACGGAAACCGCACTGTTCGATTAATGTGATAGCCCAGTGCGCTACCGATAAAAGTGCACCGCAATAACAATAAAATTTGTTCAATGTTGTCGGTTTCCAGCCGCACCGACAATTTATAATTTTTAAAAAATAACAATTTATTTTATATTTGGCGATGCGTTGGTTTACCGGAACGCATCGAGCCATTATGTAAAAATAAACATAACAGACCAGTGCGTCTATATTACGAGAACGCACCGCATTAAAAGACCATTTGAAGCATTAATATTTTATTCACGCGATGCATTCTATAAACACACTGAGTCGTGACGATTAGTTTAGCGGTGCGTCGTTGTCATAGAGCGAACCAGTGCACTATGTTTTACTTATCACACCGACTATTATTAAAAAATTAGTATGATCTTTAGTTTAAAAATATCAAATATTTTTTTTATATTTTTTGTGTGACTCGGTGCGTGGATTTACCGAAAGGCACCGGTACGCACCGGTGCAATGTTGATAAAGCAAAAACCCCCAGTGTGTTTCAATTATGTAAATGCACTGCACCGTTGGACAACACACGGTTGAAAAAAATTAAAATTTTGGTGCAGTATGTTGGTAAAACCTACCGCCCCGGGGCATTTTGTGTTTGGATACCGCATCACTAGTAGCAAAATATTGCAAATGGGCGGTGCGTTGAACTATAATAAAGGCCCCGGAGCAGATATGGTTTGTCAACACACTGCCTATAATATTTATTTAATTAATATTTTTTGTTGTCACAGCGCGTGACTATTTTTTATGCGCACCGTTGATGGTGCATGATATAGATGTACGCACCATTGGCAGTTCGTGGCTGTTTTTTATGGTACACCGAATGTTTTTTTTTTGTTTTTTCAATAAAAGTTATATTTATATATTTGTAAATACATTTGTCATTTAATGAAAAAAATAATGTTTTATGTATGAGGGAGGCTTATGTATTTAATACGTGAATCATTCAGCGACGTCAACGGAGAGAGGAGAGACAACAACAAGAGCAGAGGGATGACCATTACAACATGATAAAACAATGGGAGGCAAGGAAGAGGGAGAGAATTTTGTACCATCGCCCTATTACGCCACCCACCCAGTTGCTCTTGAGGGATGTAGGCCTCCTTAAGCTCTATGAGGAGGTTACAACATTGAAGGGGCACAACAACTTATTGGTCTAGTTGACCTACAGATAGGATGCCCACCAACAGGCTTTATGTGTTAATCCTGACCAGTAGTACCATCCCACTGAGGAGGACATGTATTTTGTCACTAGCCTATCTAGGAGAGGGGAGGATTTTCCCCAATTCCCTGATTTCCCCTTCGGTTATGTAGCAGAGAGTCAGTTGGTGTACTCTTAGAGATACATGAGGGATGACATACTTTCTCCAACAGATTTTCAGGTGCCTGGTGGACAACTACAGATTAGTTATTTTGGTCTAGAGAAGGTTAGGTGCCTCTCACTATTATTGACCACCATTGCACATTATATCAGTGACGGGAAACGCATTAGTTTCCATATTTTATTTTATGCTGATTCTCTATTCTAGAGGCCACGACTTGTTATATGGTCTTCCATTATTTTGCGGCAGTTTGTATAGCCTTAGATAGACGTCGTTCTCAGGAACGTGGGAGGTTGACCTTCCCTTTTGCTTCAGAGTTATTTGTTTAGTTTTTATAGGTTTCCGGAGACGAGGACTACTTTTTCCCGTCAGCCTCATAGGCCGATGATAGAGGTACGAATGCACATGTGGGGTGAGATGATGCCTAAGAGGGGCTAGTCGGAGTATCTGTCCAGGATTTCCAGTGATTCACTGGAGATGCCAACCAATAAGGACGTGTTACACAGCAATTTGTCACCGTCCCTGCAATCCCCCGTCCCGCACATTGGAGGGCTTATTCCGTGACCTGTGAGCAGTGACATGACCTGAAACCATTTTCATGGCATCCCCCTGGACAAGGACAATCATTCCCCTGAAGACAATTCCTTGTGAAAAACCCTAAAAATAGCCTTTTGGCCTTGGCGCGACTAGCCAGTTCAGCCCTCACGCCAATGGGGGAAATCCTCCAAAGAGGGTGCGCTAGCTGGCGCACTGTCCCAGTGTTGTACCCGCGCCAGGCTTATTAAGGAGTGTTTTTTAAAAATAAATGGCAGAAGTTTGACTCCAACCAATTCCTGAACTGGTCTCTAAATTGAGTTGGGAGGTTTGGCTCCGGATCTCCATGTAGAGGAAGTGGTTTTCCACCTCTCATAGAAGCTTCCTTGAGGATAGGGCCAATCCCATGATTATAGGGATCCTAACTCCCCTTCCACCATCTATATAAGCTTGCCATTTTCCTTTTTCAAGCTAGCCTTCAAGAGCCCTCAATAACCTAGAGAATGCTGAAAGAGCCTTGATAGTCCTCATAGAGCCAAATCAGTAGCAAGGAGATTATTGTCAAGACAACCGAAGAGAGAGGCTTGTCCCATTCCCGACGTGCTTTATCAAGACGTACTCCGCTGTCGTCCCGCCGAAGGAAGATCCAGTGTCAGAGCGCAGGTTGTATCTTTCTTTGTATTGATTAATGATAAGCGATTTTGGTTATGGTTCCACTCATATGTTCATACTTTGTGATTATGGGTTGTATCTTCTCTGACTGATACATAATTTCATATATTAGGTTTTACGCTTGTGTGTTTGTTGTTTCTTCTTGTATGTGCAGGTGTTCGATCGCGCCAAGCAGGAGAATTGTGATCTGCCAGAGTAAGGAACGAAAGCGCTATCCTCTCTGCAAACGACAACAGCGTTGGAATTAAGGTAGGCCTTTCTCGCAATTTGGTCTATTGTAATTAGGAACTTGCGCCTTAGCGTGACACGATTGCTACTAGATCCGATCTGGGCTAGTAAGGATTGCCTCTGTCCACAAAGGGGATTTACCTCTACAAAAAATTGGCAACTCCGCTGGGGAGACATTAATTGGAGTTTGTCTTGTCTTTTCGGTTGATTTTGGTCTATGTCTGCTTGATCAGCTCTTTTGGTTCGCTTCCTTCTGGCGTAAAACCCCTGTCCAGCCCCAGATGATCAGATCTGACCTCTGCTTTTCCGAATTTTCATCCTTTCATGGTTGCCTTGATTGGCGCAGTTTCCACCCTGACAGTCGCGCCCATTGGCGTAGGTTGTCAGTTCATCACTCATGCCATCCCCTGTCTGGCGCGGATTACAGCCAGATAGTCGCGCCATTTCCTATAGGTGCTAGGGTTTTCCCTTGTTTGGGAGTTTTTTTGGTTAGTGCTTTTGCTTCTGGGTTGGTTTTAGAATTTGCTTGAAGTGGTGAGTCTGGTCTTGGTTGGGAGAAATTCTTTGTTTTTTCATTTTCAGGCGTTGGCGCTTGTTGTCAGTTAGCAACCCGTGCCAATTTGCCATTGGCACTAGTTGTCAGTGAGCAAGTCGCGCTAGTTGTCAGTGAGGAAGTCGTGCCAATTTCAGGGTGTGTGAAAATTGAGATTTTTTCCCTAAATCCTTCACTAGTGTGTATTTCCCTTCCGGTCTTTTCTCCGTATGAGCATAGATTAAATTGCTCATTGGCTGAAATGTCTTCTTGCCATGATTGCTTGATGTAAAAGGGAATGAATGCCTTGTTTTGATCTCATGCTTTGGAAGTCCTCTTTGTGTTTGACCTCATATGTCTTGTAGCCTTTTGAGGAATTTCGTTACAAAGTGTTTGAAACAACGATTGCATTCTTAGTGTTTGTTTACATCTCTTTTGCATTCATCCTTCATTAAGAAGATTTGCCTTCATTTAGTTTTCGTCTCATAGTTTGCTTTTCATTAAAATGCATCAGATCACATTGCATTGAAAAGTGTTTTTTGAGATTTATCATTGAACTTAGATTACATTGTTTAATGATTGAAAGTTAAAAATCGCATTGAGTGCATTCTCTTTCATTAAAAGCATTCATTAAGTAGATTCTCTTTTCATCGAAAATGCATTGAGTGCATTCTTATCATTTGAAAAATGGAAATTGTGCATAGATTACAATTGCATAGTTTTCAAAAAAGAGGATTTTGCATAAATTGCACTGCATTATTTGCATCGTTGAATGTTTGAAATTACTTTTGGATAGTGAAAGTCATCTAGTTTGGAAATAGTTTCGTTTTCAGTATTGTTGTTTGTTGCATCATTGTTTGGAACTCTTCCCTTAACTAGATAACATTCATCGAATTGAAAAGATTTCTTTTCTCATATAGCTGCATATAGGAGATTGAGACATAACACTCGCTAGGGCCTGAAAATTGAAACATAATTGAAGATTAACATTAAAATTTATTCAATCTACACTAAGGCGACATTGAAACATTAACGAAATATTTAGAGGTCTAGGCTAGTGATGTGTTCCGGTGTCGTTAAACCTAGTAGCTGTTGTTCACCTCTTGGCTTTAGATAGCACTCGTACGGACTTGTGCTCCCCGTACCATCGCGTATATAAAGGGAGACCCCACTAGGTTGTTATCCTTTATCCATAGGAAGCCGAGTCTGCCGCCCTATACCCGTGATACACCAGACACAACATTCGGGGAGATTGCCTGCACGTACATTAAGTCCTTGGTTGATTTCTCTTTCATTTTGAAACCAAGGTGTATATTGCAGTTCACGGTTATTTGGTACACCCTTTGCCTAGAATTCCTGAGTAGTCATTTTGATCTTGTCTGACTCCTTAAATTTGAAAAGATCATCAAGCGCTTGTCCTTTCATGCTTGTTTCAAAATTGAAAGAGATAGAGTCACCTTTCGTCTGTTTCTCGGCTCTTAAAAGATGAAATGGTAGAGTCTGGTTTCAATGTTTTAAAAATTAACTACCCACGAAATATTCCTGGTTAAAGTTAGTTTCCTTAGGGTGTTGTTCTGAAGATCGTTTCTGATGGCAACTTTTCTGGAGTTCACCAACCAAGGAATCCCCTCCGATGGGAATCAATGTCATTTTCCTCCTTTTGGAAATGTTGGTGCTCCTTACATGGCAACGTTGTCCCTTCCTAGGCTAACTGTTGGGTTGCCTGTTTGGTTGTTTTCAACCTCTGTGGTCCCGAATATCCCAGCTACTGTTCAATCAGTTCCTCCACCTGAAAAACGCCATGTTGATTCCAAGGTGGACCTCTCCCCTTCTTCGCCTGTTTCTGCGTCCTCCTCTTTTACTTCGCCTGGTGAAAGTCTAGATTCGAGTAACCAGGTGGCTAAGAAGAAGAAGGAGAAGACAAAGAAGAAGAAGTCTGATAAGAGAGAGGCTAAGGCTGCAGCTATTGCTTCTAAAGCACCTCATATTGATAAACCTTCCAACCCTCCAAGGAAATTCAAGTTCCCTTGCATGTTGTGCCAGAGAGACCATCTTATTCAAGACTGCCCTGGCATTCCCAAGGTGCTCAAAGTATGGTCCAACAGTTGCCCGTCGTTGCCTTTGGCTTCTGGGAGTCAAGTTGGGGGCACGTTTTCAGCTAGTGCTTGTAAAGCTCCTAAAAAGCAGGGTAAGATTACCAATCCCTGTAATTTTTGTGAAGGGCATCATGCCATTCACCTTTGTCCATATATGGATGAAACCAAGCGAGTTTTGGACAACTCGGCTGTTTCTGCGCCATGCCTTCCGGCTGGTTACCAACAACTTTCTTTGAGTCCTCCACCAATTGATGCCACGATTGGTCAAGAGTCATCCTTGCTCAATCCCACTCCCTTGAAAATTCAAATTCAGGAATCCATCCCCGACCAACCATTGGTCGTGGGATCGGTTGAACTGGCCCCGTCTGCGGTGCACCAGGTCTTTTCCGTTGAGAGTGGATCTCATATCCCTCAGGTTCTTCTTGTTTCTTTAGATTCCTCGGACTTAGAGAAAGATTCTCCTGTCCCTACATCTCAAGAAGTTGCTCCTCCGCCTCCCGTGATGGAGGTCCTGAAGGATGCTCCTTCTTCTTCCGTAACACCAGGGGAAGACCATTTTGGTTCAATGGTAGCCCCTTCGAGTAGTTTGGTCGCTTCCTTTGACTGGAGTCGATTTGCAGGATACCGCCTTCCGTCTTATGTGCCTTTTGAGATAATGGTACAAACCTCTGGTTTGGTCGTACCTAACACTGTTATAGATGAAGGCGCGTCTGTTAGTGTTTTATCCTCAACTACTTGGCAAGCTTTCGGTTCGCCGCCACTTGTGCCTGTTATGCAAAATCTGTTGGCGTTTAACAAAAGAACTAGTCAACCGTTAGGGATCCTTCCAAGGTTACCTGTTACTTTGGGAGGTAAAACTGTCCATATGGATGTGATGGTTGTTCCAGGCCCCTTGGATTTCAATCTGCTCTTGGGGTGTGATTACACCTATGCCATGGGAGCACTTGTCTCCTCCCTTTTTCGTGTGGTCTGTTTTCCACATGAAGGACGAATCGTGACCATTGATCAGCTTTCATTCTTTGGTGCTGATGTGGCAACTGGCCAGCCATCATCCCTTCCTGGTTTTTATCCACCCATTGTATCTACCCCACTGCAGGTCGACTATGTGGCTACCTACCCCAAGCCTGTACTCAGTGATAGTGCCGTTGTGCATCATGTGTTGGGGGCATTGGGTCCTGATTTCCGCGATGTTGTTCTCCCATCCGGTGTAGAACTCTTGGAAGCGATGACTTCTTGTTCATTATGATGAGGTCACCGGAGCAGAGTTCCTTGTCTTTTGTCAAGCTCCTTAAAAAATGAAACAAGCTGGTCGGAGCAGAGTTCCTTGTCTTGTGTCAAGCTCCTTAAAAAATGAAACAAGGTTGTCGGAGCAGAGTTCCTTGTCTTGTGCCAAGCTCCTTAAACCATGAAACAATGTGTCCTAAGGATAGTTCTTTTAATGTGTCAACCTCGTTAAAACAATGAAACACGTTTCTGTTCAATTCGAGTCTTTGATAAGATCTCGTAAAATCCTAGTCGAGTATTTCTCTTGATCTCGTAATTTGAACCTTCAATCCATCTGCCTTTCATATGGATTGAAGCTTGGGGGGCATGTACCTTGAATTGAGTCACCATGCTGGGGGCATGCTTACTTTTCAAGCATAGTTTGTTTCCGTTTCAAGCTTGTGTAAAAATGAAACTGGTTTCAAGCATAGTTTATCTTTGTTTCAAGCTTGTGTAAAAATGAAACCAACTTCAAGCAGAGTTTCCTAATTTCAAGCTTGTGTAAAAATGAAACCATTCCCATTTTACCTCCTGTGATTTCCATTTTATCAACCTGTTTTTTCCAGATGAGCCTTGGTTTTCTCACTCCATTGTCATTATCTGCTTGGCCGATCATATGCCTTCACTTGGTTGTTTTACCCATTCCTGAAGAACCACTACGATGAGTGGTCTTGTTAGCCAACCTCTTGACCTTTTCTTGTTCTGAGCAGTTCCACCATTACCAGAACCAGTTGCTACCCTTTATACCACTCATTCCTCTAGGAGGAGTCACCTTTCAGCTCTTTTCTGACTCTCTAAACATGAAAAGATTGCCGAGTCGCTTGTTGTTTTAATCTCGTTAAATTGGCTGCGAAACGATATCTACCCAGTATACGTTTACCCCTTTTTTGGGCTGGGATAGATTGTTTACGAAAAAGGAATACCCTAGCCTATCGCAACTAGGAAGTTTTCTCAGACATAGTTTTCTACCTTTTTGGATCTAAGGAACTATCTACGAAAAGGGACTGTTGGAGTTTACTTTTCTGCTGTCTTTTCAAACTCTCTAAACATGAAAAGACGTCGAGTTCTCCATTTGTCAGACTCGTTAAATCCTGATGACATCGGATTCAGTCGTAATGACAATATTCAAGCTCCTCCTTCCTAGGGCTCGTTAAATGTACTAGGATGGATTCGTCCAAAGGATGAACTTATATGACAAGCATATGGTATCCTCTTCAAGCTTGTGTAAAAATAAAGAGGTACTCGCTGGAAATGGTGGGGAAAAATGGAACCAATATCGTCATCGTGTCGGTAGTATGTCGCTCTTGAACATGGCACTCGTCTGCATTCGTGTCGAGTTAGGGACATCTCATCTCGTTTTCTGCTTGCCTCCGTGGGTTTGGGTAATCCCTTTTGACCTCTCATCCGCTCTTTGCCTTGTCATCATGACCTCAGATCCTTTGATGTCAAATACTGCCAAATCCAATGTCGTGTCGCCGATATGTTCAAGAGAAGTTGACCTCTGCAAAGTTTCAACCTTCCTCTGATTCTCATCTGATCTTGATTCACAAACATTATTTTTACTCTGTCTCGCGTTGATGATGTGGGAAACACTATGGCCCACCTTCGATCAAGGTCACTTCCTGTCGACTTCAGCTCACTTGTTCACATGCTTGAACTTGTACTTTGTTCGGGTCGATATGGAGCGCAAGACCCTGGGTTTTGTCTGTTATAATCCAGGCTGCGATTTTGTGGATTATTATGATTGGTTACATGACTCATTGATTGGATGGCTGCGTCCATGCCTTGGATCTTGATTACTGTATACTCTGTTATGGATGGTTGCACCCATACCATATATATCATGTATTTGAGATATCAGTTGTACTTGTCTACGCAGGTTTTTCGACGGCAGTGTTTTCAGTTGAACACGTTCTCGTAAAGCATTTCACCCCTCTCTCTCTTGGGCCTCATGCTTTAGGGGGCATATGTTACACAACAATTTGTCACCGTCCCTGCAATTCCCCGTCCCACACATTGGAGGGCTTATTTCATGACCTGTGAGCAGTGACATGACCTGAAACCACTTTCATGGCATCCCCCTGGACAAGGACAATCATTCCCCTGAAGAAAATTCCTTGTGAAAAACCCTAAAAATAGCCTTTTTGGCCTTGGCACGACTAGCCAGTTTGGCCCTCGCACCAATGGGGGAAATCCTTCAAAGAGGGCGCGCCGGCTGGTGCACTATCCCAGTGTTGTACCTGCACCGGGCTTATTAAGGAGTGTTTTTTAAAAATAAATGGCAGAAATTTGACTCCAACCGATTCTTGAACTGGTATCTAAATTGAGTTGGGAGGTTTTGCTTCGGATCTCCATGTAGAGGAAGTGGTTTTCCACCTCTCATGGAAGCTTCCTTGAGGATAGGGCCAATCCCATGATTATAGGGATCCCAACTCCCCTTCAACCATCTATATAAGCTTGCCATTTTCCTTTTGCAAGCTAGCCTTCAAGAGCCCTCAATAGCCTAGAGAATGCTAAAAGAGCCTTGATAGTCCTCATAGAGCCAAATCAGTAGCAAGGAGATTATTGTCAAGACAACCGAAGAGAGAGGCTTGTCCCATTCCCGACGAGCTTTATCGAGACGTACTCCACTGTCGACCCGCCGAAGGAAGATCCAGCGTCAGAGCGCAGGTTGTATCTTTCTTTGTATTGATTAATGATAAGCGACTTTGGTTATGGTTCCAATCATATGTTCATACTTTGTGATTATGGGTTGTATCTTCTCTAACTGATACATAATTGCATATATTAGGTTTTACGCTTGTGTGTTTGTTGTTTCCTCTTGTATGTGCAGGTGTTCGATAGCGTCAAGCAGGAGAATTGTGATATACCAGAGCAAGGAACGAAAGCGCTATCCTCTCCGCAAACGACAACAACATTGGACTTAAGGTAGGCCTTTCTCGCAATTTGGTCTATTATAATTAGGAACTTGCGCCTTAGCATGACACGATTGTTGCTAGACCCAATCTGGGCTAGTAGGGATCACCTCTGTCCGCAGAGGGGATTTACCTTTACAACAGGATGACCACATGTTCATGATGGTGTCATGTCCTTATGCAGGGTTGGATTGGCGAGGGTTTCTTTTCGTGGGTCATTGGACCATCTAGCTTTCAGAGAAGGTCCACAACATTTACATCCATAATACCCTTTTGTTACAAGACCTACGAAATTATTGTATACAATATGCATGACACGTTAAAGAATATCATGAAGATCAGAACAATTACAACGAATTAAATGAATATGTGAAAGAATATTGTTACGTATATAAACAAATCAATAAACATGTAATTTACCAGAGAAAACTCCTAAGCCCGGATAATCATGTGTGGTGTAAGTACATATGCCATACAATGTAAAACTCCTCTCTACTGCGATGGGTCTTGATACATCATATACATTTATCCCATCCCATAATTCCTTCAATTCATCTACCAATGGTTGTAAGTATACATTCCTTCAATTCATCTTCTACAAGGGACTATGAGAGGCAACATAAGATGTTCATTCTTCATGGAAAACCATGGGGGGATATTGTTATTGATCACTACTACAGGCCAAATAGAACAGTTGGTGTTCTGGAGGGAATATGGGTTGACGTCATCCATGGTTATGTTGAGTCGTAGACTTCGTACTTCATCCTTGAATTTTTCGGGCCATGCATCCTCTATATGCTTCATGGCTATTGAATCTATTGGGATTCGCATATTTCCCAACTCACTTCTGTGTGGGGCATTCCATCCCTGCAACATAGCTAATCCTTTGCAACGAAAGAGCCTTTGAATCCTTGGGATTATAGGCATGTGCCTCGATATCTTAAGAGGAGAACCACGTGATTTACCCTTATTTTTTTACTTATCGTACCTTTCATGCCCACATTTCGGACATATCTCTTTGTCTGCATATTATCCTCTATATAGAATATAATTTGTACATGCATGATGATGTATACTCAACACCCAACATTTTCAACAATATTTTTTGCCTCTTCGCAGCTACCGGGCAAGACATTATCACTTGGAAGAACCTTATATTTGAATAACCTATAATTGGTGGACAATATTAAATGTACAATGCCAATAATTATTAACATTCATAAAATTAACCATTTGTAATGTTGATTGTGTGACAAGATTTCTCAAAATATAACGGACTTGATGGTCAATTACCTCAAAATTTTCGAGAAACATGCATTCGACAAGCTAAACTTTGCTTTCAAGTTGTACAGTAACATCATTGTCCCCAACTAGGTAGAATTTGACTGACCGCTAGGTCTAAAGAGAGGGGTGGTGGAAGCAGATTCAAGGCTTTCGGAAAAAGGTATCAACGATATGAGCATCATCCCCTAGTTGATCATCGTTCTGGAATGAATCTTACAACATTCTCTCCACGACACTCATATCCCTTAATTAATCATCCATACCAACCTCTATTTGATTGTCTGAATTTCTAGCTTGTGAAGAACTATTATTGTTATAGTCATTCCTAATTGGTGAATTTGGATGTAGTGGGAATTGAATAGGTGGTTGATTCAACCATTCTTTGTATCGTTCTTCTCCAAGTTTTTTTCTTAATTCAACCTTCTCCTGATTTGACATTGTTGTGGGGTGCAATGGAAGATGGTAGATATGTCGATCATCATCACTAGAATCCTAATAATTTCAAAAAATATATTTGAACATGATTAGTACAATATCGATGATATCAATTAGTAAGCATGTCAATGCATGATTAATTGGTTTGACGTTGAAATAATTACATTATACCAAACAATTATTACCATCATTGTCCCAATATTGTGGCTAGAAGATGGCATGTTCCAATTGGTAGGGTGAAGTTGTTGTCCACTTTCATCTACCAACTGCGCCTTGCGGTATGCTGCTCCTGGTAAGAGCTTCCGACGTTTTGGAACTGTTTGAATATTTTGTGCATCTAAACTCGATTTTGAATCTGTATCTACCTACAAATTTGTATACATGAATTTTATTCTGATTGACATGGATAAAAATAAATAAATTCAATTTGATGATGAAAATATAAATAAAATTTGAAATAATTACGCCTGGAGATGGATTGGGAGAACTCTATGATGGACTTTGAGAAATATTATGGAACGAGGCGAATTTTGAAGAATTGTCCATTTGGTATAATTATGAGATTTTCTCCTTGCATTTGAGAAAAACCAACAATAAATTTTGGTGTACATACCTAAAAGTAATTTTGGTGTACATTATTATCGGTGCTAATGTATTGTTAAACGCACTGGTGTGGTTTTATTAACTGTCGCACCGGTGCGGTTAGTTAATAAATGTACCGAATATCAGGAAAAAAAAAACCCCCAACTTTATTTTTTTGAAGTGAAAAAAAAAATGGTAAACTGAAAAATGAGCGGAAAATGAATTTCAGAAATTTAATTTCATAAAAAAGTTCTTTAAATTGCAAAAACTATTCATTATTTCATTATTTTTGCCAAAATTTTCAGGGGAGGGATTTGTAGGAGAGACATACCTGGAGCAAGAGAGCATTGTGGAGCAGCAAAATGCATTCGAACAAGAGCATTATTTAGAGAATCAGAATTTGAAGCATCGGGTGATTCACACAAAAACCCTGTAGTATAGTAAAAATGTTAAATTTTACTATATATATATATATATTTACAGTTTCTGTTAGACTAATAAAATCATTTACAATCTCTATTTCTATTTAGATTTAATTAAAATTCAGGAAAAAAAACCATTCTTACCTTAAACCCTTGCTACTTCTTGTTTATGTGACTCCAAATATTCACAATTAGGGTTTTTAATTTTAGATTTATAGGGTTTGTATTACTATATATATAGGCATTTGACATCTAACCCGAGGGACCGCTTGCAGAGGCAGATCCCAAACCTTGTCGGCCCTTTCATAATTTTTTAAATACGACTTTTGTTAATCAGTGAGCCATGTTTAATATAGCGCACTAGTGCGCTCTTTAAGTATAACACACCGGCGCGCGTATTGACAAAGAGAATTGTTTGATAAAAACATTTTTCATTCATTTATATGCTTATTTTTCAAAATAACCGCTTCTGCTTTAAAAAAAAAAAATTGTCCGTGCACGGTGCCTTGGAACCTAACTCCTCTGCGCTACTGAGAACAGCAACACCGCCATGGCCCGGGGGGGGGAGGTCACTTCCCCTTTCCCGCCCGAGCTGTCTGCATTCAAGAAGTTGGTGGCAGGCTGCAACAAGTGCCCAACTAGTGATATCCAACAAAAAATTGTTAAAAGACTGGATTCAATCCCCACTGTTGATCAGTCAATGGAAGAACCTTTCATATTGGCTTTGAACCTTGCAGAACCCAAGCTCATTGGACAGTTCACGGGGCCCTCGCCCTCGCCCAAAGCAGTCGAAGCCTGGATTCAAAGGAACTGGACTCCCCTGATCAAAGAAGGCATCAGAAGCTACTTAGTCGATAAGGGATTCTTTGTCTTTGTCTTTGAGGCAGTGGAAGATAGGAACCTAATATTTCGAAATGGCCTATATTTCATGGGCCCTCATGGCCTATACTTGAATCAATGGACCCCAAATTTCGATCTGAGCCAAGATGTCCCCTCAGCTGTTCCAGTCTGGGTTCGCCTGTCCCACCTTCCTCTACACTGCTGGAACCCCAAATCTATAGAAACCATTGGCAATAAACTTGGGAAATACATAGACAGAGCAAAAATGAGGGACCAGTACTCCTACGCAAGAATTTGTGTAGAATTTGACTTGGAGGAAGGCCTCCCTGAGGCTATTAAACTCACGGTGGTTGATTGGACTCACATCCTAGAGCTAGATTACAATCAACTCCCATTTAAATGCAGGTATTGCCATGGCTACAGACACTTCGCCAGGTATTGCAAAAAGAAAACAGTAGAGGAGGCCGGGACCTCAAACGAGGATCAATGGACTCAGGTCCAGAAAGCTGCCTCAACTAAGAAAAACAACATAGCTAAAGGGAAAAGTAAGCCATCATGTCACTAGAAAATTTGGCCCAATTTCCGACGGCCACTTCGTCGCTATTCTGACACAAAGTCATCGCAAGAGTGATAGTACGAGGTCAGAAAAAACGTGGTTAGCCATTACGTCACAATTCTGACGCTTTTCCAAAGGGTCGCAATACTGACACATTTTCCGTCATTTCCAAACAGTCGTCGCTCTTCCGACATTTTCCAAAGTGTCGCAATACCGACGCTTTCAAAGCGTCGCAATACCGACGCTTACCAAGTGTCGCAATACCGACGCTTAAAAAGAGTCGCAATAGCAACGCCTATGGAAAACGTCAAAATACTGACACTTCCAAAGCGTCGCGATACTCTATGGCTAACCACGCTTTTAAAGGGTCGCAAGACCAAATAAATAGGCAAACTTTCAAGGCGTCGGAAGACCGATGTTTACAGAGCATCGGTATAGCGACGACAGGTTGAATTAAAAAAAAAAATGAAATAGCCCATGGTCCATCCAACTGGAGTATGCTAAATACCGACACCATAATAATATTCATGGCCATAAACCACAAACCCTGTATATATTGCATTTGCATGTACCTTTGGCATTTCTTTAAATTACAACTGTTAATTCATAATCGATATCAACTGTCCTTGAGTTCCATATCTCAGTTTCTAGTCTCTGACCCTATTAATGATGTGATTGAAGCTCAATAAAAATAATGGATGTCAATAAGCCAGCTAAGAAAACTTTTGAGGTCCCACTGCTATCTAGTAAATCACCACAGTTTGCCTCGGGTAAAATATTCTTACTCTGCGTAGCTATGATAACTTCATTGTGTTGAAAGCTTAAAGGTATACAGAGTAACTGGAGAAAAAGTTTGTCTGGGTATTAGAATTTCAATGATTTCACCTATTCTTCCCTCGTAGAGAATACACAAGCTTTCCCCTATATGCAATATTACTAAGCTCGTCTCCCATGCCATCCACTACTGATTTTCCATTATAATTAGCTAGCTTTTGGACTATAATGTGTTTGCCACCTTTGCGAGGAAATATACTTATAAAAATTTGTTTGATTTTCAAATCCAAGAATGCCAATTTCTTTTTTTGCATTGGGCTAGCTTTATGGTCAATGACGCCGTTAGCTCAACCTATTAACCAACCATTCACCCTCTCCTAACACATTCAATCTCCTTCCTATCCACGCCTGGCAATTTCTTTTTGCATTGTGTTCACTTTATGGTCACAGATGCTATCAGCTCAACCCGGTAACCAACCATTTGTCCTTTTCTATCACATTAGATCAAAAAAATTATGGGATTTACTATACTCTTAAATTTACGACGGGAAGTATCTGCTAGGGATTGCAATATAAACCCTTCAAAGTCCTAAACCAACAACTATTAACTTTTTTGGTGCACTCAAAACAATTTGCATGAGCTAAGACAAATAACTTGCTAAGGAAAATTACAACTGTTAATTCATAATAGGTATCAATGACTGCAGTGTACTATCCATATATGCAAGCTTACTCATGGTAAGTGTCACTGCATTCTATTATGTTTGTATTCAAGCTAAAATAGTTAATATTGCTAGAACAAAGCTACAAGAAAGGGTTATAAATTATAATTAGATTTCTATCTCATAGATTTATTCATATAAACTTTACACATTAGTAAGACAACCACATGAAAATCAAAGGGATGAGTCCTTTCAAAATTTTCAAATACACTAACTTGGCATGTATTGGAGCTGCTCAGTGCACCTATACAGAGCGTGCTTTGCAGGTATGGAAAATAGTCATACATCTAAGTGTTCAAGCAGATTATAGGTGGCAGGATATGGCATATTACATGCTTCACAAAGGGATTACACATTTACAAGTTCATTCTGTACCATGACACTTGCGATCTTTACTTTATTTTGAGATGATTTTCACTAAATCTCCCTAAGCCTCCTCCTTTTAGCACAACATTCCTCACTAACTTGTTTTCAAGTATGGAAAAGCATCATTCATCCATTTGTTCAAGTGCCATTATAGGTAGTAGCGAATGGCATTACATGTTCACTCTGTACCATGACAGTCCCAATATTTACTTTAGTTTTAGATGATTTTCACTAAAGCTCCCTAAGCTTTCTTCTTTTAGCACAACATTCCTCACTAACTTGTTTGCAGGTATGGAAAAGTAGTCATCCATCCATTTGTTCAATTGCCATTATAGGTAGCAGGTAATGGCATATTACTGTACGAGAGAAATTGAATATTACAGGTTCATCTAAAAAATAACACTTCCATTCTAGATTTCAGTCTCAGATAATTTTGATTACATTTTCATCCAATACATAACACTCAATCTATATTTCACTCCCAGATAATTTTGAGTCTTGACCAAGGCTTCATATGCCACCTCTTTAGCACAACTTTCTACACAGTATGTATGTGTTGAGCCCCAAGTTTGTTCTTTCTTCCATCATACTTCGCCCCATTTTCTTTTGTCCATTGTTATCCCAGGCTCAAATGATCAATGAAATTAGTTAAAATTACTTTAAGAATGAATATCATGGCTAACTTGCTAAGTTTTGTGATTTTGTCATTGTAATGCATTTTGAACTGAAACTAGCTACAGAATGCAGACATTCCGTAGCTAGTTGCCAATTCTGCAGCTGTCTTCACGTTCAAGCATGTTCCAGGTGTCCTCTCAGGAAAAGCCACACATGGGTGTATTCCACATCATGTCCTCAGCGTTTGTTGCTCACCATGAAGAATGAACGGAATTCTAGACGTGGTTTTGTACGTGGGAACTCACACAAGGAGGCAGACTCCTAATAGGACAAGGACAGTCCAAATGTCCTTTGTCACTTTACGCTGCCATCTTTAGAGTTCTAGTACGATTTTGATATGAAAAGACAATGATCCCCATATTATCTCAAGTTCTGTTATGAAGATTTGTTATAAATGTACTCGGGAAACCGAGAGACAAGCTCTAGATTTTGATTAGATTTCGTGGATTGACTGCTATATTTCTGAAGACCGAGAATACTCTGTTTTAAGTTATTTTCCTTTAATGAAGAAGACAACATTTCTTTGAACGCGTTGAGTTGATCTTGAGTTAGATTTTGTGCTACTCTGGTGGTAGAGGGCCCCTGCCTCCTGAGCGACTTTACTTTCGCAATTTAGATAAGTACCTTAGTTCATTTTCAAGTTTTTGAAGTTTGCGTTCATAGTTAATTTCATTAGTCACTATAGCTATACTTGTTCTAAGAAACTCTTCCAAAAGATCATTATAATGAATGAGAAATGACTGTAGTGTTATAGATTTTAATTGCAATTTCTTTTGTTCATTATCACAGTTGAACTTATTCTAGTAAACTCTTCCAAAAAATCATTATGATGACTAAGGCATGACTGTGATACTGTAGGTTTCAGTTGCTTGTTTATACTAAGTAGCATAGCTGATCTTACTCTTAAAAAGCTCTTCCAAAACATCATAACAATGGGTAGGAAATAGTTGTGATGTCTTAGTTTTTAATTGTAATTGCTTTCAGTTTTCATGTTTGCATCCAAATGCATTGAATTGTACAGCCAGGATTGTTCTAACAAGTTCTTCCAAAATACCATTCATGATGAACAAAATAGGTTGTAGAATCCCATAGATTAATTGCATGATAACTTAGTTAGGGCACTCCGGAGTCAAATTGCATTCAATTCATGCTCTGTTATTTCGTTTCAAGTTTGATAATGGCTTGTTAGTTTAGCACTGTTTATTGTAGACTAGTAGCACTCTAGTTCAGTTCTAGCTTGGCTCATTGTATTTACATTCCACATTTAGTTGTCATCCATTGCGTATTAAATTACATTAGTTGTTAAACTTAAATACCACGACCTTCATTATTTACAAAACTTCTTTTGTTCCAAACCTATACTAACTCATAATCATCTGGACAGAGGACAGTATCAGTCTAAGGCCTGGAATACTTTTGCAACCTTTTTACCATTTCACAAACAAGCCTTTCCTCAAAAACTATTCTAAAAGGAAATCTATAACTTTTGAGTGAGGTTTAGTGATGTTAAACTAAGTTGCAGAATGGAATTAGGAGTTAGTTTTAGAGTAGAGATCTTATGATGTTGCAAATGTTCTTTCCAACTATGTTTCAACAAACCTTTAATCATGGATTAGATGTTGTATCATTATAATTTGATTGTTTAATTGTTTAGTTAGGAGAATTTTTACACTTAGCTGCCCATTTAACAAGCTCTTCCAAAATATCTTTAATGAAAGAATTGGACAAGTTAAGTTAATGTTGTGATTTATTTTCTTGAAGTCATTATCAAGCTTTGTATTCTGCTAAGTCATAGTTTAGGTTTGGTTCTGTTTCAGTATTTGCATTTGTCATTTGTCCTCCATAATTTAGGCTTCACTCTGTTTTTAACCAGTAGCTTTCTTTCACCAGCGTTTAGTTCTCTCCCTTGTGAACATAAAACCATAAAAAGACCAAAAACATCATAAAACACTAGACACAACGCAATAAGAAACAAACACCTAAGCACAGACAGTGCACCACACTTCAGCAGTTTACCAACCCTGGTTGACAATTAAATGAACTCAATTTAGGAGAATAGGTTGAGCACAAAAATTTTGGCGTCGTTGCCGGGTAAGTGAAAATTAGGTAACCTTTGTTTCTTAACTCCCAAAAACAATGATATGCGTAGAGAGAGAGACTCAAGGGGTAGATTCATAAGAAGCAGAAGCAGAAGTTTGATTCCTAGAACACCACTTGTTTCACCTAGACCAAGAGCTAGTACACCTTCAACTCAGACCCACATTCCATCCTTTACTGATCCTGGACTTCTAGAAGACCTAAGATCAGATATTCCATTAGAGAAACCTTCACTTCATCCACTGAACCTGCCTTCGAAGAAGATCCAAAGACTTCTGTTAGGGACACAAACTTTTCCACTTCCACAGGAGAATCAACCATGGCAGAAGAAGGGGGAGGAGGAGTCTTTAATGGAGAACACACATTATTTGGAGGGGGTAGAGGTAGAGGTAGAGGAGAAGGAGGTAGAGGTGCAGAAGGAGAAGGAGGTAGAGGAAGAGGTAGAAGAGAAATGGGAAGCTCTTTTGGGTTCCCTATAATAGATGAAAAAAACCAATACAACCATGAAAAACATTTCACCCTCTGTCCTTCCAAACTTCTATGGACTTAAAACTGAAGATCCTGAAACCTTCCTATTTGAATTTGAAGTTCTGTGTAGAACTTATGACTACTTACAAGATGCTCAAAAACTGAAACTATTTCCTTCAACATTGAAAGGAGCAGCATTGAAGTGGTTTATGAGTTTGATCAACAGTTTTATTAGGACATGGGAAGACATGAAACAAGCATTTCTAGAGAGGTATCTGGATTATTGTATGCCGGTCAATCATAAGGAAGAAGTGTTTAAGATGTTACAAAAAGAAGATGAAAACTTGGAAGATTTGTTGGAGAGATTTCATTACAACATCAAAAGAGCCAAAATGGAAAACTTAGATCAAGACACCTTAAAAGCTCTTCTATTGAAAACAATTAGGGATGAATGGTTGGATATCCTTAACGTGATGGGAAAAGGGGATATATCACAACTCACATTACCTGAAATATATGAGTTATGTATCAACCTTTCAAGAGGGAAATCTAAAACTGTAAAAGGTCCAAGAGATCCTGCTCTTGCAAGGGCAAGTAAGTCTGCTTCTGGGACAGTAAGTAGGTCAGAAATAGGACATATGCTTGATGATTTCAAATCTGACATCTTAGGGATTCTTAGTGAACAAATAGACATCCTTAAATTACAAAACAAGCAAAAAGCCGAATCTGATGCCTTAGCAATCTTTTGTCCCAAATGTAGGAAGAAACATGCCTTGAGAGAGTGCCCTTTGGATGTAAAAGTTGTAGAGACCTGTGTCATTTTTTCTGAAAAACATGAGACCAAGAATTGTCCTTCCCTTCCTGGTCTCAAAGATGTCTTTCAAGAGGAAACTCCTACAGATTCCACAGAATCTCTCAATTTTGTCTCTAGAAGGCCTTGGCAAGGACCTCAAACACAAGGATTCCATGATCAAATGTATAACCAACCTCCACCTTGGAATTCTTGGCAGCAACCTTGGCCTCAATTTCAAAATCAATCTCAAGCTTGGGCACAAGGAGCACAAAATCCCTATGGAAGATACTCTCAGTACTATCAGTATCCACCATACCCACATTTTTATCCTCAAAATCCTCAACAAAATTTTCAACAACATCATCAGAACCTACCACATCAAAATCAACCACTTCCATTACCATTTCCTCAAAAATAAAATCAGTTGCCTGCTCAACCCATACCAAACCCCAATAATAAAAATCCTTAGAACACATACATGATAGAAGGCCAACAATTTCCAACTTATTTAATTACTCCTTTAGACCTTAGTGATGTTCAACTTAGGTCTGGAAGAATACTTGAAAAGGGGAAACCTTCTGTGATCATACAAGAACAAGATAACTATGAGGAAGACTCTCTACGGGTGAATAAAAGTCTTGAGGAAGACACATCTTTTCAAGACCCAAACACTGAAAAATTAAAGCAAAAAGAACCAATAATTTCAACTCCTGTATTAGAGCAGCCATCAACACCTACTTCTATACCTCCCTTTTCAGAAATATTACAAATTGATAGAGGTGTAGAAAAACAAATCATGGTGCCTAATTATGATTTCCTAGATGAGCTGAGTAATGTTTGCATTAAGATTCCATTATTACAAGCCATCAAGGAAATTCCAATTTTAGACAAAACAATAAAGGAGTTGAGCATGAAGAAAACAAGAAAAAGAATAAGAGAGACAAAGAAAATTCAACTGGCAGGAAAAATAGCAGACATTATGATGGGTAAGATTGCTATTCCAAAGTATCTAGACCCGGGAAATCCAGTTGTTAAAATTCACATCAATGGAATTGAAATCCAAAACACACTCATTGATTTAGGAGCAGCAATCAATATCATGAGTAGACAAATCATGGATAAACTGAAACTTCCTAATCTTCTCTTTACATCCACATTATTACAATTAGCAGACAGATCTGTGATCAAACCTGATGGGGTAATAGAAGACATTCCAGTGTCCCTAGATTCTTGGGAGTACCCTGTGGATTTCATGATCCTAACTCCTAAGAATAATCTAGGAGGACATCCTATTATATTAGGAATACCTTGGTTGGCTACAGCTGATGCTTTTATTAGTTGTAGATACGGTGATATGTACATCTCTGATGGTAGTTCAACTAAGAAATTCACTTTGTATCCTCCAGCTAGGACAATTACAGATTTAGATGATACTCAATGGATAGAGGATGAAGAAGATTTACAACCCCTCTTCACAATTTCAGAAATTAGTGAAGATAATCAAATTATGAATACTCTAGAAAACTTTGAATCCTCTTCAGAATACAAACATGAACCATTTCAAGAGGGATTCAACATTGAGTTTTTGTCATCAAGGCAGATGTCTCTTCATTCTATGGATAAATTTGGCAGCTCTACAAGTGAGATATTTCCAGGCAAAACTTTGAACATAAACAAGAACCTAGAAAAATCTCAACAAGAAGAGTTAGTCAAGGTATTACAGAGACATTATTCTGCATATACTTGCACTCATCACATCTATATGGAGGAAAATTGTAAACCAATCAGACAACCTCAAAGATGGATGAATCCAAATCTTAGGGAGATTGTTAAAGAAGAATTGCAAAAATTGTTAAATGTCAACTTCATCTATCCTATTTCAGATAGTCAGTGGGTTTCTCCTTTGGTAATTGTGCCAAATAAAAATGGTAAATGGAGGGTATGTGTTGACTACTGGGAACTAAACAAAGCTACTCTTAAAGACCATTTTCCCTTACCTTTCATAGATCAAGTGTTAGATACATTAGCTGGAAAAAAGTACTTCTCATTCCTAGATGGGTTTAGTGGTTACAATAAAATCCAAGTAGCACTTGAAGATCAAGACAAAACCACATTTACCTGTCCTTGGGGTACCTATGCTTACCAAGTATTGCCATTTGGATTATGCAATGCACCTGCAACATTCCAAAGGGTAGTATTAGGAATTTTTTCAGATCTAATACATGATTGTGTAGAGGTATATATGGATGATTTCACAGTTTATGGAAACACATTTGAAGAAGCCTTAACAAACTTGGAAAAAGTTTTAAAAAGATGTCAAGAAGCAAATCTTTCACTCAGTCATGAGAAATGTTTCATGATGTTTACTGAAGGTATTGTTTTGGGGCATCACATTTGAGGGGATGGGATTAGAGTTGATGAGTCAAAAGTTGAAGTCATCTCTAACTTATCTATTCCAAGTTGTCAAAAAGATGTTAGGAGTTTTCTAGGATTTACAAGATATTATCGGAGGTTTATAGAAAACTTCACCAAGATAGCATCTCCACTCTTTAAATTACTTACCAAAGACTGTGAATTCAAATGGAATTCTGATTGCCAGTTAGCCTTTGAGACCCTAAAAACAAAAATTTCTGAAGCACCTATTTTAAGGGGACCTAATTGGAAGTTACCTTTTCATATTTCAACAGATGCCTCAGATACAGCTCTAGGAGCAGTATTGGGACAAAAAGACCTGATTCCTTATGCCATCTACTATACCAGTAAAAATTTGACTCCTGCAGAGTTAAACTATAATGTAACTGAAAAAGAGTTTTTAGCTGTTGTTCATGCCATAAACAAATTCAGACACTATATAACAGGCTATGAAACTTTTGTTCACACAGATCATTCTGCAATTAGATACTTAATGAACAAATCAATTACTAATGGCAGAGTCATAATATGGTTATTGCTTTTACAAAAATTCAACATTACCATTCTAGATAGGCTTGGAAAAAAAACACAGTAGCTGATTTCCTATCTAGACTCCAAAACATCAAAGATGACACTTCAGTTGAAGATCAATTTCCTGATGAATATCTTTTTGCAATTTCTACCCAAACTCCTTGGTTTTCTGACATTGCTAATTATTTAGTTTCAGGAAAATTTCCTTCAATAATGAATGCAAGAGATAAAAGAAAAATCATTCATGACAGTGCAAAATATTCATGGGTTGCTAATGAGTTGTACAAGACAGGACTAGATTTGATCATTAGGAGATGTGTTCGGGAAGATGAGATGCCTGAGATTCTTAAAGCATGTCATGATGAACCTTGTGGCAGACACTTTGCTGATAAGAGGACAACCTATAAGATCCTTCATTTAGGATATTATTGGCCATCCTTGTTTAAAGATGCTAAAGAGTATGTCAAAAGGTGTGACAGTTGCCAAAGGGTAGGGAAACCTTCTCCTTCGGGTGAGATGCCATTACAACCTCAGGTACATATTGAACCTTTTGAAAAATGGGCTTTGGATTTTGTAGGACCTATTAGTCCTCCATCAAGACAAAAGAGATATATATTAGTTTGCACTGATTATGTTACCAAATGGGTAGAGTCCAAGCCATTACTTTTTGCTAATGAAGCATCTGTAGTTAATTTTCTTTTTGAGGATATTTTTACTCGTTTTGGTGTCCCAAGGGAAATTTTTACAGATCAAGGAGCTCAATTTACATCAAGGCTAGTGGAACAAATGATGGAGAGATACAAAATCATGCATAGAAAATCTACTCCTTATCATCCACAAGCAAATGGTCAAGTGGAATCTACTAATAAGGTCATTGAAGGAATCCTAACAAAGACTGTTCATTTACATAGAAGAGATTGGGTAGATAGGCTTCTTGAAGCCTTGTTGGCCTACAGAACTACATGGAGAAACACAATAGGTCATACTCCTTATGAACTTGTTTATGGAAAGTAAGTTTTTTTTCCCATAGAGTTCCATATTCAAACTTTCAAAATGGCAGTTCAGCTAGGACTTGATTTAACGGAGGCACAAAAGCATAGATTGGAGCAGATTAATGAATTGGATGAGATCAGACAAGATGCAGTTCAGAAAACAAGTCTAGTCCAACAACAAAGGACTAGATGGCATGACAAGTACATCAAAGAGAAGAAGTTAAAAGAAGGTGACTGGGCTCTCTTGTTTGATTCAAAATTCAAGGATTTTCAAGGTAAATTTCAAACACATTGGCTAGGGCCATATGAAATTGTTAAAATTTTTGACAGTGGAGCAGTAAAAATCAGGACAATAGATGAAGAAGAGGTCACTTTTCTTGTGAATGGTCATAGATTGAAGCTGTATCATAAACCACTCTCAAGAGAAGAATTTGTCAAGAAGTTCCAGGAAAATAGTGATGTGAAGTTAATGAAGAATAATTTTTCTTCTTCATCAACTTGATTGAATTTTCTGAAGTCATTTCTTTTGAAAAATAAAATAAAATAAATAAATAAATAAAGTATAAACATGAAAACCAATCACTGATTGACATGTTTATACAGAAAAGATAGGGTGAAAATCAGAGTCTTTTTGACACTCTAACTTTTCCATTTTGTTTCTGCAAGCAGCTGTTACAAAATCATAAGTTCAGATCCATTGCACTTATGATCCATCTCATTTCATTTCATTCAATTTACTTATCCATCCATACTCCATTTCATTCATCTCATTCCATACTTCATCCACCTCATGTCCATATCAAAATTTAAATTTTGATGTCTTTCTGCAATTGAATAACACATGTCATGAATTGCAGGCCATTTCTTATACTTTTTTCACTCCATTTCATAAATTGTAATCCATCCCACTCCATCATTCACTTCATACATATCCCATTATACCATGTTTCATCATCTATCTTCACCCATTCCATATAATATTCCATTTATATTCCAAACCACTTCATTCCATGATTAAAATTCTCTACAGGTACATTCTACAGCTAAACAGACATTCTACAGCTAATCAGACTTTCCGCAGCCAGACAGTCATTCCGCAGCTACAGATCCTGAAGGCACTGATCAACAAACATTTGAATTGCAACAAGATGATCCAGTATATCTATGAACAAGCAAAATCAAGAAGGATTATGAAGATTCACAAAGTAATGGTTTCCAGAGGAGAACAAAGTATATGGAGACCACAAAAAGCAGATGAAAAGCAAAGGTAAAAAATTCTGATTATAATGGCATATCATAAAAAATTTTAGTATAGTTTTAGTTATGAATCATTCGAAAAGTTGTTTTGATTATTTTTATTGATCATGCCAAATATACCCTCCGCAAAACTTTGGATAAAAATCCTTCATTTCAAATCCTATACCCGATCATCATCTAAGCGGTTAAAATGCTGAAGTGATTTATTTTCTCACGTCACCCAGCCAAATCATTTAATGATGATTTTTGAATCCGTTGTAAAATATCTCCGCGGTCTTTTCACTCATTGATTTGTTTTCTTCACCTCACTTCATTAACTCGTTCCGTAACCACTCCCTATTACTCCATCCCGTAGCCAACCCTTCATCATTTCATTCTGTAAAACAGAGGTATCTCTATCACCGTGAGCAGAGGTATATTAGTTTGAAAGTTGAAGCCACTGTCACTGTGAAGCAGAGGTATATTAGTTTGAGGTATATTAGTTTGAAAGTTGAAGCCACTGTCACTGTGAAGCAGAGGTATATCAGTTTGAAGATTGAAACATTGTCACCGTGAAGCAGAGGTATATCAGTTTGAAGATTGAAACACTGTCACCGTGAAGCAAAGGAGTATTAATTTGAGGGTTGAAGTCATTGTCTCTGTGAGCAGAAAGAGTACTAATCTGAAGATTGAAGAAGAAATTATGGGCCTCATCGTGAGAACTGAACCAGTGGGCACAAAATACCTGGAAGGATACCCTCAAAGTAGATAAATGTTGCAACAAGCAGGATGGCTGCAATTCCTTTAGAAATTTAATGGCTTCCACAAAGAAGTTACTAAAACATTTGCAAGGTCATTCAAAGGAGCCGAGGTTGAAGTTGGAGATGTTAAATTCACTGTCACAGAGGTTTTTATTGCAGAAGCAACAATATTGCTTAGACATGGAGAAAGATGGTTTAAGAACAGAGAATTTCATAATGAATCAGGGAAGCAGATCCTCAAATCACCAGGTATGGATGTCACTGTGTTTAAAAAGGGAATTCCAAGCTCTGCATTAAAGAATAAATGGAGAAACATATTGCTTATCCTACAAAAAATTATCACTTGTGAAGGTAGATATGGTACTTTCTATGTTTACCATATTAGGTTGATAATGCATTTCTTAGAGGAAGAGCTTAATTTGCCCTATTTCTTGCTTCAAAGTTTAAAGAAGATGGCTTCAAGTGTTCAAAGGAGAGTCCAATTCCTAGAAACAACTCTATATCATCATGGCTTGGTTAAGATTCTAATTGAACACCATTTAGCTAAAACAAAAGATACTTGGGATAATTTCTTGGTGAGAAATCACTTTGAGGAACCAAAAGAGCCTTCACCTGAACATCAGCTTACAAAGAGAAGCAGAAAATGGAGAGCCTCTAAAATTGAAACTGATAAAGCAATTCAAGATAGCAGTGAAGAAATAATCTCTGAGAAGTTGACTTAGATTAAGAGACAACTTAAGGAAGAGAGGGTAATCAGAAAATTTGCCACAGAAAAAGGAGAGGGATCATCCCAGCCGAGAAGAAGCCATAGACTCAGGGGGAAATTAAGGAAAACACAGATCAAACAAACTAGGGTGATAAACATAGAAGATGAGGAAACATCTATTGAAGAGGATGTTGAAGAAGATTTTGATGAAGAAGCCCCCGAAATTGATCCTGCACAGCAATAAATTTATAACTATGTTGAAACATTGGAAAGGAAAGCTTTAGAGAGTAGAGATAGAACCCCTAGTCCTCCACTGTCCGAAATAGATGTGTTAAGAAGAGATAGGTACGAGCTGGAAGTACTTAATAGACATATCAGGACTGAGAATGATATTCTGAAGGAACAAGTTAAACTAAAAACCATTATGAACTCAACCCTGTCTCTACAAATGGACAAAGTGGAAAAGGCTAATGAAAAGTTGAAAAAGAGGAACAAGAAGTTAATCAGGGCACTTACCAATTTAAGGTTCAAGTTAGTCATCAAGAAGCCCATAAGACCTTTAACTTCCAGGCAAAGAAGAAGAAGAGGGTTGGATGTTCTTGCAGAAGTCTTTGAGTTTATGGAATAAGTTGCATGAGGACATGCAAGAAGTCAGCAGTGGGGGTATGTTGAGCCCCAAGATTTTTCTTTCTTTCATCTTACTTCACTCCATTTTCCTTTGTCCATTGTTATCCCAGGCCCAAATGATCAATGAAATTAGTTAAAATTACTTTAAGAATGAATACCATGGCTAACTTGCTAAGTTTTGTGATTTTGTCATTGTAATGCATTTTGAATTGAAACTAGCTACAGAATGCAGACATTCCATAGCTAACCGCCAATTCTGCAGCTATCTTCACATTCAAGCATGTTCCAGGTGTCCTCTCAGGAAAAGCCACATATGGGTTTATTCCACATCATGTCCTCAACGTTTGTTGCTCACCATGAAGAATGAACCGAATTCTGGATGTGGTTTTGTACGTGGGAACTCATTCAAGGAGGCAGATTCCTAATAGGACTAGGATAGTCCAGATGTCCTTTGTCCCTTTACGCTTCCATCTTTAGAGTTCCAGTACGATTTTGATATTTGATGATCCTGTGTGTTGCAAGTTGCAGTAGAAGATTTGTTATAAATATGCCTAGGAAGCAGGAGCGGTCTCTAGATTTTGATTAGATTTCATGGATTGACTGCTATATTTTTGAAGACCGAGAATACTCTGTTTTAAGTTATTTTCCTTTAATGAAGAAGACAACATTTCTTTGAATGCGTTGAGTTGATCTTGAGTTAGATTTTGTGCTACTCTGGTGGTAGAGGGCCCCTGCCTCCTGAGCGGCTTTACTTTCGCAATTTAGATAAGTATCTTAGTTCATTTTCAAGTTTTTGAAGTTTGCGTTCATAGTTAATTTCATTAGTCACTATAGCTATACTTGTTCTAAGAAACTCTTCCAAAAGATCATTATAATGAATGAGAAATGGTTGTAGTGTTATAGATTTTAATTGCAATTTCTTTTGTTCATTATCACAGTTGAACTTATTCTAGTAAACTCTTCCAAAAAATCATTATGATGACTAAGGCATGACTGTGATACTGTAGGTTTCAGTTGCTTGTTTATACTAAGTAGCATAGCTGATCTTACTCTTAAAAAGCTCTTCCAAAACATCATAACAATGGGTAGGAAATAGCTGTGATGTCTTAGTTTTTAATTGTAATTGCTTTTAGTTTTCATGTTTGCATCCAAATGCATTGAATTGTACAGCTAGGATTGTTCTAACAAGTTCTTCCAAAATACCATTCATGATGAACAAAATAGGCTGTAGAATGCCATAGATTAATTGCATGATAACTTAGTTAGGGCACTCCGGAGTCAAATTGCATTCAATTCATGCTCTGTTATTTCGTTTCAAGTTTGATAATGGCTTGTTAGTTTAGTACTGTTTATTGTAGACTGGTAGCACTCTAGTTCAGTTCTAGCTTGGCTCACTGTATTTACATTCCGCATTTAGTTGTCATCCATTGCATATTAAATTACATTAGTTGTTAAACTTAAATACCACGGCCTTCATTATTTACAAAACTACTTTTGTTCCAAACCTATATTAACTCATAATCATCTGGACAGAGGACAGTATCAGTCTAAGGCCTGGAATACTTTTGCAACCTTTTTACCATATCACAAACAAGCCTTTCCTCAAAAACTATTCTAAAAGGAAATCTATAACTTTTGAGTGAGGTTTAGTGATGTTAAACTAAGTTGCAAAATGGAATTAGGAGTTAGTTTTAGAGTAGAGATCTTATGATGTTACAAATGTTCTTTCCAAATATGTTTCAACAAACCTTTAATCATGGATGTGATGTTGTATCATTATAAGTTGATTGTTTATTGTTTAGTTAGGAGAATTTTTACACTTAGCTGCCCATTTAACAAGCTCTTCCAAAATATCTTTAATGAAAGAATTGGACAAGTTAAGTTCATGTTGTGATTTATTTTCTTGAAGTCATTATCAAGCTTTGTATTCTGCTAAGTCATAGTTTAGGTTTGGTTCTGTTTCAGTATTTGCATTTGTCATTTGTCCTCCATAATTTAGGCTTCACTCTGTTTTTAACCAGTAGCTTTCTTTCACCAGCATTTAGTTCTCTCCCTTGTGAACATAAAACCATAAAAAGACCAAAAACATCATAAAACACTAGACACAACGCAGTAAGAAACAAACACCTAAGCACAGACAGTGCACCACACTTCAACAGTTTACCAACCCTGGTTGACAATTAAATGAACTCAATTTAAGAGACTAGGTTGAGCACAAACAGTATGCATGTCTTGTATGTGCAAAAAAGTTGAAATGACTTACAAACCAATAAAATAAAGCAATATAAAGTTCTAAATGCCAAAAAGTTGTCCCATGGGTCATCTGTGATCATGCTATGTTATCCTTTGAAGTTTGGATAAAGCTTTGCCCATAAATGATGAAACAGAATAGCAGCAGGCAGAATGGTGTGTTTCTTGAAAAATGCTGTGGCAAATTGATGCAGGGGCATTAGGCATAATGAAGCACTTTGTATTTTTATGAGACATAAGGGTCTCATATTTCTAAATCCTCTTGTAATTATTAGTATTTTTGAATAAAAAGTGAGAATTGTAAATGTTCTCTAACTGCAGAGAACATGAGATAAATGAGTAGTTAGGAATGTGAAGAGACTAGGATCAATTCAGTTACTTTAGGGATTTTTTCTAAAGTTAGAATTTGTTGAACTATTAAGAAAATAAATCGATTCCTCATCTATCTGTACAAATGTAAGCCAAAAGGCATTAAATAGGTAGGTCTGGAGAGTTTAGAATAGTTCAGAGGCAGAGTAGGTTGTAGAAGGCCACTGTAATTAAAGATCTTGCCAAAGACCAGAAGTTTTGTAAGTAAAGTCATGTATATATGTGAAAGGATTTATTCCAGTGTTAATTGATTTAACTCTGCGTGGTAAGCTTGAGTTTCAATGAGAGCTTGTATGAACAATGCGTGCCAAACCTCTGTCTTAAGGGTTAATGCCAATGTTTTGATTCATGAGAAATTTGAGTATGCTGAGGATTTATATTGTAATGAATTGATTATGGAATGGGTAGGAAACTCAGATTTATGTTATTGCATTGAATTCCATAGGCCTTTTAGATCAAGGAATAGAACTGCTTGACCGAATGAGTATTGAATAAGGCATCCTGGGGGAACTTACAAATTCTGTTATGTAATTAGGGGACTGTGAAATTCTGGGGTTAACTCGACGTTGGTTATACTGTATAAGTTGTGAAATGAGGGCTGATCTGAGATCACAGTAATGTGTGATGGTATGGCTACGGAATCGAACGAAATTTGATGATGTTGGGGAGTGTATCCCTATGAGTACAGCTCTAAGGCGGGTATAATTGTGGTGAACTATAAATTTGTCGAACAGATGAGCTGCGGTTTAATCAAACCCATGAACGAAGAGTTACAATAAAAAGAGGCTTCTGGCGCAGTTGAAAGAAGCTCTTAATCTATGGTGGCGGTGTCGGATTGGATGCATAGCGAATAATGGACACAAAGGTTCATCAAAACCCTGTGTGGATTAAAGATGTGAAGTCAAGGATTGTAAACAAAACCCTCGGTGAAAGCAGAACCTCAAGTCAATAGATGGAACTGGACGTGAAACAGTAAAGGTGGTTTCGGAGGATAATACCAGCAGTCTCGCGTGTTGCAAAAGTGGTATAGAAATTTTGTGAAAAAAATGCGATGTGTTCCTGTGGTTGACACATAAGCCAAAAGTGGTTTATAAAAACCATGCTCATTGCGTTTTTTTGAGGCATTAAACTTAGGGACTTGAAAAAACGCGATATGCGTTGAGACCGTTTGATCTGGAGCGAGGGAGATCCGACGGTATGAGTAATTGGAAGCTGTGTGGAGGTTAGTAAGGTGCGAATCGACATCGGAAAACCCCACATCAGAGTGCGATGAGTTGGGGATTGTTAGATCCATCCAGCAATTAGTTAATGAGGTTCGTTAATTAAATGAAGTCCGGTTCTGTGAGGCTGAGGGAGAATTCACGTTGATTTTAATGTTGAGTTCATACGTATGAGTCGACAAAGGGTGAGTTAATAAACTTTACCATATAAAGTTTAATAAGGGGTGAAGTGCGGACCGGAGGTAATATTAATCCATTGAATCGGAATTTTACAAAGGTATGTGAAGTCTTGTGAGCGAGAACCATATATATATATATATATATATTGCGGGTGCCTTATATAAAGTCAAGGCTTTGTACTAATGTTCTTAACACTTGATTCAGGGAGAATTTATATGGAGATATATATGTATGGTTGAATATTCACATGGGGTAGTATTTAATTTAATACGTGAAGGTTCGTATATTTTGATAAGCTTTGGCTTAATTATAAGATTTGAAATTTAAAAATGGGTGGTTGGTTAGCTAAAGTCTTTTCCTAAGACTTTTGAAAAAGGTTTCCCTTTGCGAAACAAACCCTGGGATTTGAATATTATGGGTTTTAAATGTAATTGAAGTTTTATATGCACATGAGAAGAGGAAAGTGTAGGCAGCAAGGTTAGCCCGAGCATCACAAATATCCTTGCCAATGGAACTGCTACAACAAAACATATGAGAAATCAACCCCAACGACAGATGATTAATAGAAACAACGATGAAAATGAATCCAAACAATAAATTAACACAGGAATTTTAAATTTGTGACTGGAGAAAAAGTATGCCCAGGTATAAACTCCAGCACTATATTAACCAAAATTTGATGAGATACAATTGTTTGGATCTATGAAATGGACTGAAAATATGAATCAAGACACCTTTGTCTACTTGAAATTCACGATGCCACAATAGTGGTACTTTCATCCCATTCACTTGTAACACTGAATTTCTCCACATGAATCTAGGAATACAAGGAAGTATAAGATGTGGTAACCCCAGTCTTCACAATCTTCCTCCTAAATAACCATCTTCGGCTGCAACAAGATGGAAGTTCATCACAACACAGAATTGGAAAACAGTGAAGAAAAGGTATACAGATCCCTTACCCTTATCCCTTATCTTTACTGACGTATTGAAGAAAAGGTATACAGATCTATCATTCCGCCGGTAAACAAAATTGAGAAGTCTACAGATCTATCATTTGGAAAACAGTGAAGAAAAGGCATACAGATCCCTTATCCTTATCCCTTATGTTTACTGACCTAATGAAGAAAAGGTATACAGATCTATCATTCCGCCAGTAAACAAACTTGAGAAGTGTACAGATCTATCATTCTGCCAGTAAAACAAACATGAGAAAGTGTGTAGATCTATCACTCTTCATTATCTACTAATTCAATGAGGAAAATATACACCAGACAAATGTATCATGCTTGTAATAAACAAATTTGAAATATTCATTTTAAATAAAAGACAAAGTTTGAAATGTTTGAAACACTTACACGAGAAGATAGCTCCAAGAAAACTTCAATCCGTGATGTTCCTCGTCTGCTGCAAACAACTAGGGAATATTCATTTTTCCTCAGCAATATTTCTGCCAAGATCTTTGTCATGGTCAGGTGTTTTTTTTGGATTTTGTTATTGAAATTTGGAAACCCCATGTGCTATACCCTGTTTTTTTTAATGAAAAAATAAACAATATACTGAGGAATCTGAACAGAGAAATATACTGAGAAATAATGAACAATATACTGAGAAATATCCAAACAGAGGCTGTTTGAACATCGACTTCTCTTTGATTTTGAACATCGACTTCTCTTCGATTCGATTCAATTATGTTCTAGCATTGTGGAATGCTACAGGGTTAATCTATATTTTTCATTGTTAGAAGGTCCATCAATATAAAAGGAACACATTGGGCACATAAACATTAGGTTTCTAAGAACCACAAATAAATATTAAGATGTTAACAACCTTCTAAGCCTGACATCAAAATACTATGATAAAAGTAGATTCTACCTTTCGCATAGATGTATGAGACATGATCCATGTACTTAAAATTGATATTAACCGAGAGGCATTTCTTAGCTTTGTTTTTGGTAGATAACATAGTGAGGGGCTAAATTTCCAGAGCTTCCATGCATCTGTAACATCTTCAGAGCATTTTCATGTGGTTTAGCTACTCTTGTCACTCAAATTGATAGTATATTAAAGATGACAGATGTTTTCAGCGTAACAAGAGCCATTTCAGGTTTCATTGGAAACATTATTTAGACAACACAGTTTGTGCAATCAATCTTCATATCGAAGTAGCATATATTTAGTTTCACAATGACCTAATGTCATCATGTACTCAACAAGTCAATTTTTGCAGTGTCATACAACCTCAAGCCTCAACCATCTTTACAAGTGAGCATTTCAGGTCCGATTTAGAACAAACGTGTTAGAGATTTCACTGAAATCAAGTTACATTCTAATACTCATTTAATATAGAGATTAAGATTCTGAATCTATGATGTTACTATTGTTGCCAGTGTTTTTATTGTACTTGTGCCATACCCAAATCCACTAATAGTAACAGCAATGTTGAATCCTGATCAGTCTCCATCCATGGGATTTTAATGGCCCTTAGGTGTGAGATTCACATGCCAAATTGAATCATTTCATAGAATGACTCCACTACATATTACTACCTTTCAGCTATGGCTGAGTATCAATTTTACCAATTTGGCCAGCACTTGAATATAATCCTAATTACATCAAATTTGAGTCTAACCCTAAGTGCATAAAATTTTGCAAAACCCACTTACACAGCACAGTATAGGAGGGGTTAACATGCCTATGAAGTATTTAAACATTGTCGAGGGCTAAGAATAGTTGGACTTTTCCAACTAACCAAACTCACTTTTGACCACTTCTAGTAACTTTAGCCTGTAGATGCTCTCATAAAAAGAAAGCAGGTGGTCCAATAAAAGGAAGGGGACTGGTTGCATGTTTCATTCCCTTTTTTTTGTCAACTGAAAGCTTTCCAAAAAGAATAAATCTACTGAAGCATGAAACTGATTTTGTTGTTGCCCCAACTACCACTAATATACATCACAATGTGTCAAAGTTTACTGTAAGCCTCTATTGAGAGTGGGTAGCACTAAATCCAAGTAATTCCCCTCATCCCTTAAAAGTCACCTCTAAATATAACTAGAAATTTCAAATAGTTAGTAAAGGAAAAGTGCAAAGATATAACAGATCTGTGTTGAGCCAAAAACCTGTGCATTCACAACAAAACTGGGATGGATAAAACTTAAAAACAATTATGGAATTTGACGAAAAATCGTCTTATGCATGCAAAATGAAAGAACCATTGGCATACTACTATGTTTACAAATTTAAGGACAAGCAGAGTGAGTCTCCAGGAAACATAGTTACATGTGGAGACCCTAGATCCTTGTACCCACAATATCTAGTGACTTATAAAATGATTGCCAAAACGATGCCTTTGCTATGCATGTAAGAACACCACTTGTATAATGAGGGAGATGTAATATTGTCTGAGAAGAAGATTTATACAGAGTGGTCCAAGATTGTGTATTTATGGAAGATACAACTGATTTTGGCATGAAACATGTATCCAAGATTTCAATGTGCCTTATTTCAGAGCCCATTGATGATTTACTATGAAACCTAAACTTTCAAAACAAGCACATTCACCAAAGATAAAACACTTAACAGTAATGGATCAGTAGTCAATATAATACACAAATCCACAACCATTTAGTATGTATAATGAACAAAGGAAATGAGCTAGGAACAAAGAGGGTGAGCCAAAACAACACGAGTAGCTAATATTATGCCCAATGAGGAAACAAGACTGCACATATTAGTTCAATCCTGTATTGGAGATGAATACTGTTGTTATCATATCAGTCATGTGTTAGAAAATAATGCCTGTGATAGCACATTATAACATGCTAACCCATTACTTTCACCCTATTCAAGTAGTAGGACGTACTAGTATATTCTACTCACTTCGTTAAGCGATAGAGTAGACTAATGTATTTCAAAATCATATCAGCATGTTCTACTCAATGAGGAAATAGAAAGAATTGTTCATTTAAATCATCCTGGTGATGTGTTGGTCACCTAAGGCAACAGTGTCAAATAAGGAGTACACCCATGTTCTACCCAGGGCTTAGGGGTGCTACTGCTCTTACTTATTGCGCTTACCTACTCTTGGTAAAAAAATTAACAGATAACAGTTACTCAAAACATTCTGCAGGACTGGATTTTCATGCTCAAGCACACTAACTTTTTGTATCCTCAGTTTGAGGCAATGCCTATGAATTAATCAAATTATTGCACTCGGATTTAGACCATCACACCTACAGAAATATAGAGTCTAGAATTGCTGTCAGGTATTGAAAACATTCATTCGGTATGAGTGGCTTTACCCTACTACATACTAACAGGGCACCATCCTCGAGGAGGTCCTCATGAATGAAACAAAGACAACAATATTCTAATTTCGGCCAGGTGACCTATTCCATGCACAGGCCTTAGTAGATACTAGTAACAACAGAGTACCTTAGCAGCTGCTTGGGTCTTGATGAGGCATGGAATACCTATTAGGAACAGGTCTGCACTAAACCACAGGTCCAAAATATGTTAACTCATGGCTGAGATATTCCCACAGGTCCGAGGTATAGTGAATGGTCACAGGTTTGGACTTCTCTGCAATAGATCCAAGGTGTGCCACAGGTCCGAATGTGCAACAGATTTGAATTATTAAGTGCCACAAGTCACAAGTCGGTTACAGGTCTGAGTTGCTAGGGGTCTGCAAAAGATCCTGAGTTATAATTCAAGCAAAGATATTTTCCCAAAGTTCTGTCAACAGGAAATATAACAAAAATACAGACGTTTCTCCAAAAGGTGCCAAATGTCTTTATCCTCTTGCCTCAGATTCAAATCTCCCCCTTTTCTTCAGTTGTTTTTCTTCTTCATATGCAAATTCTTTCTTATTCCTTGACTGATATTCCATGCCAGAATGAAACGTTTGGCTTTATATTTATACTTATTTGAATATGTAAAAGGACGTCTTTTGGTAAGGAGGGATCTGACCTGTGCAATTTTCAGTATTTATTTAAACTGATTTTAAGACTACTCATCCTTTCTTTGATAAGAACACCATAAATCATAGGCTACATACTTCAGCACATTGTATATTAGCAATGAATCCTCCAATCAATTGAAAAAACATCTCTTAAAATTTCATTTCATTTGACCCGCTCTTCTGCACAGCTTTCATGCTTATAAAATAGGAAAGACGAACTATTGCATCTACTACATCTGTTGACTTTTTTCAGAAGAAAAAAACACAATGACCTTCATTAAAAAAAATGCGTTTACATTTGCATCGATCATTTCCCAATGTCCAGACGGATGATCCACAAAACAAAACTTAAAAATCCCAATAACAGAGCCATAAAAAGGTCAATGGTCTAAGAAAAGATCAAGAAGCGCCCCCGAGGCAGCCTATCATGAAATTCAAACAGAAAATCTAAAGAGTCACTTTGTAGAACAAAAATTCCAGGAAGCCGACAAGTTGAGGGGAATACAAACAAAAAAATACCTCCCACATAAGCAGTCATGAAGATTTATATCTCGAAATAACCATCTCCTCGAACATAATTATCTCAGGAAAGAAGCGACATACTACATCTATTGACTTATCCACGACAATAACAGAAGTTGTTCCAAGACCTGTAGAAGTGGACAATGAGTGAATATGCTCAGAGCATAACCAGAATTTTCCATATTCACATTTTGTGCACCATATAACAAGGATTGAGAATACTTGCAGTTGCATACCAGATATAATTCGAATGTCTAACACTCATTGAAGAAAATAGATGCACCTAGGGTTTCATATATATTCTTCATCTATACACTTAGGGTAGATTTGGGCTTAGAGCTTGCTTCAACAATGCTATTACACTGTCTGGGAAACTGGATCGAGAATTGCAGTTGGGTATTGTTTCCATGGAGAGGCAGATCAAAGCCTGGATCAGGCTTATAAGCTCCCATAGAGGCCACTGTGCATTTGTTTCATCATATCGGGTTGCTAATGGGTTGCATAATAAGAGTACCTGTTTTTGGAGTTGTGGATTTGAGAGCAATGCAGAGATCCTCACACTGTCCATGGTGCCAGGCTCCAGATCCATGAGCAGGGCTCGGGGCACAAATATACCGCATCCTTTCTCCAAACCTGCAATAGTATGGCTACATCCTTCCTCAAAACCGGCAACAGTATGGCCGCATCCTCCCTCCTTCCTTGGACAAACCATGCAACCAGAGGGAAATGAACAAGGGAAATTAAAACTTTTGATATTTGAAAAATTTTGACATTTTGAAATGAAAAACGTGTGTTTTTCTTTAAGGCGACTCAAATTAATTTAAAAATATATATATTTTTAATAATTATAATAATTTTTAAATAATTAAAACAATTTCTAAATAATTAAATGTTTGTTTATTTTGATTGTTTAAAATATTTACAATAAAAAAAATAAAACATATCTTTTTGAGGAGCAATTAAAATTATATGAATAAATAATGGACTGATTTTTGCATATAGTAATTCTTCTACTCTACAAAATCATCATGTTTTATTAAAAGGAGTTTTAAACTTTACACAATTAAATTATGTTGTATTTTAAATATTTGGAGTTTTAATCTTTTTTTTTTAATATTTTTTCTTTATAATTTATGTATTATTTTTTCCTTATTTTTAAGTATTACTATAAAAGTGAAATTCACATTTTTTTTCTTTAATGATAGTAATCTATGTATTCATTCATTCAAATTAGATACATTTTCTATAGTAAATAATAGTGTAGTCTAATTAATAGATGAAATGGTTTTTTTGATTAAAACCTGACAATATCAAGATTGTGATTTCTTATTGTTTATAATCAATTTTTGAATACATAAATGAATTAAACACCTGAAAAATCTCTTTATTGATCTAAGTATATAGTGAATTCTATAGAAGTAAGAACCTGATAAGTAGCAAGGAAATGAATGATTTGGGGTCTGTTCAACAAACCCTTGAAGCAGCAATAACGCAATAACGCGCCCTAAACATTGTATTGCAATTTTCTCCGTCAGGAAACCCTTGAAGCAGCAAATACTCGTATAGATACTAAGCTTCAAGATAAAAATCCCATAGACATGAAGAGTGTCATACGCCTTGTTAAAAAATTAGTAAATGAAATTGTGGATCTAAAAAAGAACTCTAGAGAAGATACCTCTATTTAAATAACTTACAAACCACATTGTAGAAAACAATTACTTCTTCAAAGCTAATTCATTGAATTTGGAGGGCTTAGGGGATTGGGGGTTAGGGGTTAGGGGATTTAGGTGCATTTAGGGGTTAGGGGTCGAATAATGAGTTAGTAGTTAAGGGATTAGGGATTGGGGGCTTACGTCGAATATGTGTTAACTTTTTTTTACCTTGTGTCGCACGATCGTACGGAGACACAAGGTAGCAAATGGCAAACGGGCTGCTCTAACTTGCACAAGTTGGCACCCCGGCGGTCACAAGTTAGCAAATCTAACACGAGTGCCCTCACACGAAACGACCCGACCCAGGCGCCCTTGGTCGTGAGGCGTCACATGCTGCGACATGGCGCGCCCGGCCGCCCGGAGGAACAAGGTAGCAAGTGACAAATGGGCTGCCCGAATGTGCAAATTAAGACACTCGGGCGGTCACAAGTTAGCAAATTTGACACGGGCGCCCTCGGGCGGTACGACCCGACCCAGATGCCCTTGGTCATGCGACGTCACATGGCACGCTCGACTGCCCGGAGACACAAGGTAGTAGACGGAAAACAGGCCGCCCGAATGTGCACATTAAGGCACCCGGGTGGTCACAAGTTAGAAAATCTGACATAGGTGCCCTTGCACGAAACGGCCCAACCCGGGCACCCTTTGTCATGTGGCATTACACGGCGCGCCCAGCCGCACGGAGGCACAAGGTAGAAAACGGAAAACGGGCTGCCCAAACGTGCACAAGCTCGCACTCGGGCGGTCACAAGTTAGCAAATTTGACACAGGCGCCCTCGCACGTAACGACCCAACCCGGGTGCCCTTGGTCGTGCGGCGTCATAAGGCACGACACGACGCGCCTGACCTCCCAGAGGAACAAGGTAGCAAAAGGAAAACAGTCTGACCGAACGTGCACAAGGCGCTCGGGCGGTCACAAGTTAACAAATCTAACATGGGCGCCCTCGCACGAAACGGCCAGACCTGGGCACCCTTGGTCGTGCGACATCACACGGTGTGACACGGCGCGCCCGGCGGCACGGAGGCACAAGGTAGCAAAAAACAAAAAGGTCATCCGAACGTGCACAAGCTGGCACCTGGGCAGTCACAAGTTAGCAAATGTGACACGAGCGCCCTCGCACGAAACAAACAGACCCGGACACCCTTGGTCGTGCGGCGTCAGACGGTGCGCCCGGCCACACAGAGACATAAGGTAGCAAACAATAAACGGGCCGCCCGAACGTGCACAAGATGGCACCCGGGAGGTCACAAGTTAGCAAATGTGACACGGGTGCCCTCGCACGAAATGGCCCGACCCAGGTGCCCTTGGTCGTGCGGCGTTACACGGCGCACTCGACCGCACGGAGGCACAAGGTAGCAAACGGAAAACAGGCCACTCAAAAGTGCACAAGCTGGCACCCGGGCGATCACAAGTTAGCAAATCTGACATGAGCTCCCTCGCACGAAACGACCCGACCCAAGCGCCCTTGGTCGTGAGGCGTCACACGCCGCGACACGACGCGCCCAGCCGCTCGGAGGAACAAGGTAGCAAATAGAAAATGGGGCGCCCAAAGGTGCAAATTAAGACACTCGGGCGGTCACAAGTTAGAAAATCTGACACGGGCGCCCTCGGGCCCAGTACGACCGGGCAAGGCGCCCTTGGGTCATGTGGCGTCACATAGTGCGACGGTGCCGAGGAGACACGGTATGGGAGCAGCAGACGCCGAGTGTGCGTTAAGGCACCCAGGCGGTCACAAGTTAGCAAATCTGACACAGGCGCCCTCGCATGAAACGACCCAACCTGGGCACCCTTGGTCGTGCGGTGTCACACGACGCGACACAGCGCACCCGGCCGCACGGAGGCACAAGGTAGCAAACGGAAAACGGGCCGCCCGAATGTGCACAAGCTGGCACCCGGGCAGTCACAAGTTAGCAAATTTGACACGGGCGCCCTCGCACGTAACGACCCAACCCGGGCGCCCTTGGTCGTGCGACGTCACAAGGGGCGACACGACGCACCCGACTGCCTGGAGGAACAAGGTAGCAAACGGAAAACGGGCCACCCAAACGTGCACAAGGCACCCAGGCGGTCACAAGTTAGCAAATCTGACATGGGCGCCCTCGCACGAAACGACCAGACCCGGGCACCCTTGGTCGTGCGACGTCACACGGTGCGACACGGCGTGCCCGACCGCACGGAGGCACAAGGTAGCAAACAGAAAACGGGTCGCCCGAACATGCACAAGATGGCACCTGGGCAGTCACAAGTTAGCAAATGTGACACGAGCGCCCTCGTACGAAACGGCCAGACCCGGGTGCCCTTGGTCATGCGGCGTCACACGGCGCGCCCGACCGCACGGAGGCACAAGGTAGAAAATGGTAAACGGGCCGCCTGAACGTGCACAAGCTGGCACTCGGGTGGTCACTAGTTAGCAAATGTGACACCAGTGCCCTCGCATGAAACAACCCGACCTAGGCGCCCTTGGTCGTGCGGCGTCACATGGCGCGCCCGACCGGACGGACGCACAAGGTAGCAAACGGAAAACAGGCCGCTCAAACGTGCACAAGCTGGCACTCAGGCGGTCACAAGTTAGAAAATTTGACACGAGTGCCCTCGCACGAAACGACCCGACCCAGGCACCCTTGGTCGTGAGGCGTCACACGCCGCGACACGGTGCGCCCAACCGCCCGGAGGAACAAGGTAGAAAATGGAAAATGGGCCGCCCAAACATGCAAATTAAGACACTCGGGCGGTCATAAGTTAGCAAATATGACACGGGCTCCCTTGCACGAAATGACCCGACCCAGGCGCCCTTGGTCATGTGACGTCACACGGCACGCCCGGCTGCCCGGAGACACAAGGTAGCAAACAAAAAACGGACCGCCCGAATGTGCACATTAAGGCACCCGGGCGGTCACAAGTTAACAAATCTGACACAGGCGCCCTCGCACGAAACGACCCGACCCGGGTGGCCTTGGTCGTGCGGCGTCACACGGCACGCCCGGTCGCACGGAGGCACAAGGTAGCAAACGACAAACGGGCTGCCCGAACGTGCACGAGCTGGCACCCAGGCGGTCACAAGTTAGAAAATCTGACATGGGTGCCCTCGCACGTAACGGCCTGACCCGGGCGCCCTTGGTCTTGCGGCGTCACAAGGTGCGACACGGCACACCCGGCCGCCCGAAGGTGCACAAGGCACCCGGGCGGTCAAAAGTTAGAAAATATGACACGGGCGCCCTCGCACGAAACGACCAGACCTGAGCGCCCTTGGTCATGCGACGTCACATGGCGCGACACGACGCGCCTGGCCGCACGAAGGCACAAGGTAGCAAACGGCAAACGGGCCGCCCGAACGTGCACAAGCTGGCACCCAGGCAGTCACAAGTTAGCAAATGTGACACGGGCACCCTCGCACGAAACAACCAAACCTGGGCGCCCTTGGTCATGCAACGTCACATAACGTGACACGACGCACCCGGCTGCACGGAGGCACAAGGTATCAAACGGTAAACGAGCTGCCCGAACGTTTACAAGCTCGCACCTGGGTGGTCAGAAGTTAGCAAATGTGACACGGGTGCCCTCGCATGAAATGGCCTGACCTAGGCACCCTTGGTCATGCGGCGTCACACGACGCGCCCGGCCACACGGAGGCACAAGGTAGCAAACGACAAATGGGCTGCTTGAACGTGCACAAGCTGGCACCTGGGCGGTCACAAGTTAGCAATTCTGACACGAGCGCCCTCACATGAAACGACCCGACCCATGCGCCCTTGGTCGTGAGGCGTCACACGCCGCGACACGGCGCGCCCGACCGCCTGGAGGAACAAGGTAGAAAATGGAAAACGGGCTGCCCGAACGTGCAAATTAAGACACTCGGGTGGTCACAAGTTAGCAAATCTGACACGGGCGCCCTCGCAAGAAAACGGCCTGACCCAAGCGCCCTTGGTCGTGCGACGTCACACGGCGTGCCCGGCTGCCCGGAGACACAAGGTAGCAAACGGAAAACGGGCCACCCGAATGTGCACATTAAGGCACCAGGGTGGTCACAAGTTAGCAAATCTGACACAGGCGCCCTCGCACGAAATGGCCCGACCTGGGCACCCTTGGTCGTGCGACGTCACACGGCGCGACACGACGTGCCCGGCCGCCCGGAGACACAAGGTAGCAAACGGAAAACGGGCCACCCGAACATGCACATTAAGGCACCCGGGCGGTCACAAGTTAGCAAATTTGATACAGGCGCCCTCGCACAAAATGGCTCGACCCAGGCGCCCTTGGTCGTGCGGCGTCACACGGTGGGACACAGTGTGCCCGGCTGCCCGGAGACACAAGGTAGCAAACGGAAAATGGGCCATGTATGAAGATTTCATAGCTTAAAAATTTCTAGATGAGAAGATAGCCAAAATACCAAGCTGACCATGATTTGAGAAATAATTCTGGAGCATATGTAAACCCTAACTTCCTTAGAGTATATCTCTAAAAATATAACGAACAAAGATCTGACGCTTGGACTAGATGTTCAAAAAAATTTATCCTTAACATGGTCGAAGTTTCATGGCCTGCAACCTCACATAAAAATGTTATAGCAATAATGTTGAACTGACCCTAATTAATTAAAATAATATAAAATCATTGTTGACATATGTCGAAAGTCAGTTAGAGAGTGAATTAGAATCAACACGTAGCCCAACCCGTCGCAAGCGCGACACTTAGCCCAAACCGTCGCAATAGCGATGTTTCTGCCGAAATTGTCGCAATAGCGACACCTTTGCCCGAACTATCGCAATAGCGACGATATCCTCAAACGTCGCAATAGCGACACTTTCCTCTATTCTGTTGCAATTCCGACGCTATTGCTGAAACTGTCACAATTCTGACGGATTCCTCAAAACGTCGCACTTGCGACACTTGTCTCTAAACTGTCGCAATTATGACGGATTCCTCCAAACGTTGCAATTGCGACACTTTGTATAAGTGTCGGTATTGCAACAGTTGTCTCTAAACGTCGGTATAACAACGGTTTCGGGCGGGATGTGAAAAAGTTGAAAAAAATTGGAGAAATTTTCGACATTTGGTCAAAAGTGTCGGAACCAAGTGTTGGAATTTCCGCCAAATGTACTAGTGTGTAGCGTAGCCCCAACCTCAGTGATACAAGGGGAGGGGCCTTCTATCCCTCCAAGAACAGATGCAACCACCAACCCTTTTGAAATTCTAAGCACCCCAGAAGAACTCCTAACTGCAACAGAAGTTGAAGAGGTTGAACAACAACCTATATCAATTGAAGAAGACAAAAGAGAAGAAGAAACTACCCCTATACAAACCAGAACACTAAGAGGAGCCTCCATCTCTCCGTCCTATGTAGAGATGACTAGGAGGAAGCCCCCGAATCCTTCAAATCTTCGGAGGAAGAAACTATTGAAAGGTCCTCGAAAAGAGTCCGGAGAAGTCTCACATAGAGGCAAGAGAAGAAGAGGTTGAGAAACAAAAAATTCAAGGCAGTTAGCCTACGATTGAGATTTCCATAGGTAGAAACACTAGAACCAAGCCTCCCAAAGGTGGGACTGGACACCCTTCTGCAAGTAAATAATGCGTATAGACTAGATGCTTGGAATTGTAGAGGCTTGGGGAATCCCTTAAAAGCAGAAGCTATGAAGAATCTCCTGAAATTTGAAACCCCTAGGATCCTCATGCTCGAAGAGACTAAAATAGAAGGGGCTGCCCTTCTAGACCTCAAAAAAGAGAAATGGAGAACAAAAGCCTGAAAAGCAGTATGTCCAAAGGGTACTTGTGGTGGGCTTTCCACTCTCTAGGAGGAGGACAAATTCCATCCCGATAGCTCCTTCAAAACGTAACACTGGATCTACACCGAACTTAAACATCCCGCTAGTAAGACCACCCTCACCCTCTTTAATCTTTACATTCCAGTCCTCTATGCAGAAAAAAAGGATAGCTGGCAAACCCTATCTGATTTTCTTGAAGCTTACTCCCCTAAGAATATAATTATAGCTGGAGATTTCAACCTCGTTTTCGAGCCAAAGGAAAAAAGAGGTGGCATTATTAGCAAGGAACAAACCCTTCCCCTCATGGAAGACTTGATCCAACAATGGGACTTACTGGATTTCAAGCCAAAGTTAGGGCTATACACTTGTTCAAACAATAGAGCAGGGATTGATCATATTTCTGCCTAGCTTGACAGATTTTTAATTCATAGCACCTTCCTCCCCGAAAAGAAGATAATCTCCTCTAAAATTCTGCCTAAAATTACTTCTGATCATAAACCTATCATTCTGTTATTAGAAGAAGAGGAAAATATGGGGCCCATCCCCTTTCCGTTCAACCCCTATGGTCAGAAAGGGATGGGTTTTTGGAGTCTATCTCGAAGGCTTGGTCCACCCTAGTCAGTGGATCGACTTGTTATGTGTGGGAACAAAAACTGAAGGCCACCAAATCAGCCTTGAAAGAATGGTTAAAAAAGCCCTATGGTTCCCCCTCTAGTCTTAGAAAGCCGGCCATTGAGAGGCTGCTCGATCTTCAAATGAACATGGAGCATCAAGAAATCACCTACTCAGAAATGTAGATTGAGTAGGAAGTCCAAAAACGTACTCTCCACACATTCAAATTTGAGGAAGATACCTTGAGGCTAAAATCATGTAATCTCTGGCTCAAATTTGGAGATAAAAATTCTGCCTACTTCCACAAGAAAATCCGAACTAGCCTCTTAAGAAACAATATTGCAGAAATTACCTCCACTTATGGGTCTATGCACAAAGGAACAACTGAATTAAGAGAGGCTGCCACCCTTCACTTTCAGCAGTTGTTCAAAGAAAATGGAATAGATAATGAGGAGGAATTTCCAAAATTTCTCTCTCACGTCCCAAGATTGATTAAGAAGGATGATAATTCTAGTCTTCTGAAGCCCTTCACGGATGAGGAAATCAGCAATGTCATTTGGACGATGGAGCCATACAAAGCTCCTGGACCCGATGGTTTTTCCATACAATTCTACAGAATTTGCTGGGATATTATAAAGGTCGAACTGTTCCAAACGATAAAGGGCTTCCAACAAAAAGCCAAAGTGGGAGGAAGCATAAACTCCACTTTCCTAGCTCTAATTCAAAAGGAAGTGAACCCTATTTCATTTGACCGCTTCGGGCCAATTTCGCTTTGTAATGCATCCTACAAAATCCTCTCTAAGCTCCTGGAGAATAGAATCAAGCCTCTTTTGGAAAAGCTCATCTCTCCCAGCCAAGGCGGGTTTGTCAAAGGTAGACATATCCTAGACAACGTGGCCCTGGTGCAGGAAACCATTCACTCCAGCCACCAACGTCATGAGAAAGGGATGTTAATCAAGTTGGACATGACGAACACCTTCGACCTGGTAAGACACTCTTTTCTCCTCCAAGTTCTATCCACTTTTGGCTTTAGCTCTGAATTTATAAGGCTAATAAAAGCATGTATAGGGGAGTAGTGGATTTCCCCTTTGGTAAATGGCAAGTGAGCTAGCTATTTCAAAGCTTCGAGGGGCATCAGGCAAGGCTGCCCTATGTCCCCCTTCTTGTACATTTTGATGGCTGACTCCCTTATTCGAAAGTTGACAGCAGAGAAGTTAAAAGGGACTCTTCCTGGCATTAGGGCTATGAGAGGCACTGAGCCAATCAATCATGCCTTATTTTCAGATGATTCATTACTCCTGGGAGGAGCTTCCCTAAAAATTGCAAGGGTGTTCAATGAATTAATCCACAACTTCTACAGAGTTTCTGGAGCCCTAGTCAATAGGAGGAAAAGTGTTGTGTATGGCTGGAAGATTGATCAGCAAACCATGAATCAGATTGCTCAAACCCTTGGCTTTGTGGTCTTCGCTACCTGGGTTAAAATCAGGTACCTTGGCATGCCTTTGTCTCTGGGCTCTATCAAGGCCCTCCACTGGGCGAAAATCCTCAAAAAAATTTAGGCAAAAATGAAAGCATGGGGAGGACAGTGGCTTACCACAGCTAGGAAGCTAATCCTGGTGAAATATGTTCTTTCCTCCCTCCCATTTTATCAGGCTACCTTTTTATTGGCTCCAAAATCAATCACTGAATAGCTCTTAAAGCTGTTAAGAAACTTCTTGTGGCAAGGAGGTAAGGGGAATGAGAAAAAAATTTCCACTCGGTGAGATGGGAAATTGTGCATTAGGGGAATTTTGAGGTCTAAAATGGGCCTCATAAGGAAATAATAAATAATAGCTAAACCAATAAAATAATATTTATGAATTTTCAATTCACTTTTCACACCACAATCCATGTAACCATAGTTAAATTCAATTCAAAAGTTGTACGAAAATAAAATTAATAATTTTTTTTATTGATGTGACTATAAATAAGAATGAGTTTTTCAAGAAAAAGCCATTATCATTGAACAACTAATGCATTTGTCCTTTGTACTTAAATAACTTAAAATAAAATATAAATATAAATTTATAAATTCTTAATTACATTATATGCTATTAATTAAAATTTATATTATTTAAATTGTATAATAACATGTAATTAATATACTATATAAATATAATATAATATAATATAATAAATGTATAGGGATATGCATTGTTTCTTTCAAGAAATATGAAATGACAATAATATATTTTTATTCAAAAAATGTGAAATGACATTTATTATGAGTACTTTACTTTGACTTTAAAATTACTTAGAGCACTACCATGGTTAACCATGAGTTTTTATCCACCATTAAGAATGTGACAAGTAAGTACATTTAACTCAAGCAATGTCACCTCAACTATTACGGATGATGTCATCCCCTAAAATGTGATTGGTTCTCATAAAGTGAATTTTGATTGTACATTTTCCTTAGGAGGCTCATTTTAGAATTCAAAATTCCCCTAATTCAGAAAAGACCTTTATCAGATGGAGGCCTACAAGTTAGAGACCCCGGGCTGACCAATTTGGCCTTGGGAGGGAAGATATTATGGAAAATTTTCTTGAACCATTGACATTCAATAAGTCAAGTACTCATCAAAAAATATATGCATGGGCTCTCTTTGAATAATATGGAGGATGGAGCTTCTTGTAAGGGCACCACCTTATGGAAGCTTTGTAGTTGTGGCTGGGAGTTCTTCAAAGAACACCTATATAGAATTTCGGGAAATGGAAAAAAATCAGCCTATGGGAAGACAAAATCATGGGTATCCAACCATTCAACTCAGTACATGACATCGTAGATCTGCGTGATTGGCTCAAAAACCATGGCATCAACAAACTGGAAGATATTTCTTCCTCGGACGTTACCGAAAATTGGATTGACTGGGATATCCCTCGACCTCCAGATTGGCTACGACCTCAGTATACACTCTTCTTTGTAGCGTTCGCAGGGTTGGCTCTGGTTCATCGGCTTACAAATGACAAGTGGGGTTGGGGAAGGTCTTGTGTTTATTCAGCTGTGCAAGGTTTAGTTGTCCTCCAATCCCGTAATCCCCTTCACACTCCAACACTGTGGCAGTAGGTTTGGATCCAATTGGCCTCCAAAAGGTCAACTTATTTTGTTGGCTCCTCATGCATAAGCGGATCTTGACTGGTGATAACCTGCAAGAAGAGGCATTATTGGTCCACATAGATGCCCACTCTATTGTAGGGCAATGGAAACAATCGACCATTTGTTTATGGACTGCATATTTACTCAAGTAGTATGGACGAAAGCTATGCACAGGCTTGATGTTCAAATCCCTTTGTAGGTCACAGTAACAAATATTTTCACCACATGGAAAGGGCAATCTCCTCATGGTTTTAACAACAAACCTCTGTGGATTAAAATATGGTTTTCCATCCCAAAATACGTCTATTGGGAAGTGTGGTTGGCAAGGAATGATGCCATCTTCAACAACAGACTTTTCTCTCCCGCAGTTGTAGTAGCCAAAGCAAAAGCTTTGTTATTTGAGTCCTTGGTGAATTTATCCCACAAGACAGACAACAACCTTTCCCCCGATGTGATTAGCTGGATCATGCACCTTTGAAGAGTGCCTTCAGCAAAAAGATCCCCTCATAACCTTGTTTCAACACAGAGTGGAGGATTCGGATCCCCGAATTTGATTTTAAAAATTGGTGGAAGAACCAGGACAAAGCCACGATCTTCTTTGACAGTGCTTCCAAGGGAAATCCGGGGACATCTAGAGCAGGGGGAGTTATCTATTCCTGGACAAGAAGAAGTAAAGTCAACTTCATTTGGAGCCTTGGGCAAAGTACAAACAATTAAGCAAAAATCTTAGGACTGCTCAAAGCTTGCCAAATCGCTCATGATCACGAAGAAAAAGACATTCAGGTCTTCAGAGACTCTGAAATCCTGATAAAGGCCATAAACACTGACGAACACTTCAAGAATCCAGCCCTCAATAAGACCCTGTAGAGACTCAGAAAAGTGCTGCAAAACTACACCTCCAGCTCCTACCACAATATGCGAAATCTAAACAAGGAAGTGGACGCAAAATAAAATATAGGATGCCTCTTAGCCCAAGGAGAACTCTCAAAAAATGATGAAGCCCCTATCTGGTATCCTATCCCATAAGACCCAACTATGTAAAAGCAGAATATCACCTCACCGGGGTTTTTGGAAAAAGGAATATGTAACAAGGGTTGTTTAGGCTTCGCCCCAACCTCGCATCATAAATCAAACTTACCCGTTCATGCTACAAAAAAAAAATCACTTTTGTTAATTAGTGCTCCCATATTAATATAACGCACCACGTTTCCTATTGATAAGGAGCACCATACATTTTTTCTACTGTAGTGGCGGTGTGTTTATAATAACATATCGCAACATTATCGTTTAAATTTTTTTCCCATTGTCAGTGTTAAAATGTGAACTGCACCGGTGCAATTAATACAATAAACACACTGGCCGTTTAATTTAGATAGACACACTGTTTTCTTGATTTTTTTTTTTTTTGCTCAAAAGTATGTGATTTATTTATAAAATATATTAATGAATGGTACATGCTTTATATTGATTAAAAAATGGTTGACAAGAGTTCAAGTAATAAAAATACTGATAGCACATCCAGAAAAGCAAAAAAGACAAGTTTTTTATAAATTCTTTACAAAAAGTATTATTTTTGAACTATATGTAAGTTTAACTAATATGTATTGTTTAGTGTGTGCCATGCAGAGCCACAAAATGACAAAGCTCGATAAGATTATTTCTGATCTAAGACTACAAGAGCGTAATAACTTGATGGAAAAAATGAATCAGGTGAATGAAAAAATACTACCGATCCAATATGAGTTTCTTTTTTGAATTTTCATTAATAATATACTTAAAAATATTAGATAACATGTTTCAAACAATCTATTAACTCAGATATGTTTAATGTTCTACATGGACCAACAACGAAGGAAATGAATGTTGTTCTAAGAAAATAAAAGAAATAGAACATGCAAATGAAAATGAATTGCTCATTAGCTCATCTAGAGTGGTGTTGGAGGTTAGTGAAAGGGGAAAAACTTTTACAAAACTTTGAGGGATCTAGTGGAACGAATGTATAAATGTTATTCCACTTACAATACAAAAAACAATCCAATGATTCCAAGAACCAAATTTTATTTAAACTACAGGAAGAGTTTTCAGAGAAATGGTCGATGAGACATGTCAGAGTTTTAATAGCAAAAACGTACAAAAATAAAAAAGAAGCATTCAAAAAGTAATATTACTATAAATGTTTTTCTACAATTATATATATATATATATATATATATATATATATATATATATATATATATATATATATATATATATATATATATATATATATATTACTACAAAGCAACCATTTATAAATATCACTTTTTTCATATTTAGTTTTCATATATCAATATAAAAATTAAATAGTTTATTGTCCTGTTACTTTTTTTTCAGAAAGATTATGAAAATCTAAAAGGATGAACGAGCTGATATCAGAAATATGCCAGTAGGAATGTCCAAAAATATGTACGACGTAATGGTCAAAGAAATGGACATAATTGCATCACACGAGGAGCCATCTCAACAACAACGTGCTTCAAATGTAATATGTTATCATTGAATTGTTCGATTAAGTACAATAAATAAATAATTTAGCATTAAATATTATTTTTCAAGTATTTTCTCAAAGAGAATAAAATAAAATGCAATCCATTCAGCACATAAAACATCACGACAAGGAAGAAAATGGTTGATATCAAAGTTTGTGAGTTATTGTTACTTCCTTATAACAACTTAACTAGATTTCATTTTTGTATATTTTAAATTGTTTTACAACAACCATCATTAAATGTCTTCAAACATGTGTTAACTTACAAAGAAGAACCATCAGAAGAATTGATTAACATTGGGTTAAATATGGGTTGTCAGTATATGTTGGCATATCAGAAATTAATTGTGGAATTTGTAAGTATCTATCTTGTTTTACTTAGCTCCGTCTATAATTAATAGAACAAAACAATCTTTATATTAAATCTATGATTTGTTATGTGGTATAAAACTTATAGGAAACAAAGTATGGAATTGTGTCGACAAAAGAATTGTTGAAAGAATGCATGAAATTTGGTTTTGAAAGAATGTGTATAGTTCACGAGTCAATTTTTGCTATGGTACATTTATTTTCGATTTACATTGATGTATAATTGTAATTTTCATTATTCTCACCAATGTATATACACTCATTACACTTTATTTTTATGTTTGTAGATGGAACTTGAAGGAGAAGAAAACAATCAACACAATGAACAAAAAATTCTACCAAATAACCCAAGTCATGGAACTAGCTCGAGCTGTGACAACAGTTCCAACGAAGAATGGTGATCAATATGTTTGGATATCAATGCAAGCCGTTGTATTTTTTGAATTATTTGTTTGTGAAAATCAGACATTTTGTTTAATTTAATGGACATAGTGTCCCAATTAAAGACAAAGGGTTACCAATAATTGTCTCATTTTGTATGACAAAAAGCCTCTTATTCATGTATAACAAAATACATTTTAATTTGATACATTAGATTCTCCATTGTTCTTTAATGAAGATATTACTGTTGATTAAATATATGGATGATTAAATATTATGAGGAAGAGATGTGAAATATGATGATATAAAAATTAATCCAAAAATCACAATCAAATGCACTAATAAAAAATTATTTGATATGAATATTGTTATAAGATATGTGTTGAATATTGATGAAATATATATATATATATATATATATATATATATATATATATATATATATATATATTGCGCTGTCACAGGTCAATGTTTCTAAAAAAAAGAAAATGCACACTGGTGCGTGCGTATGATACTGCACACCGGTGCGTTTCTACGAACTATTAGCACCGCACCAAATACAAAAACCAATTAGAACGTCCGGTGAGTTTTATCGACGACTACGACATGGGCGGATAGGCGTTGCATGCACCAATATGGTTTTCCTTTAACACATCGACGCATTTTTACACCTTAACGACTTGGGGCGTGTACACAACCAACACCGAGAGGATAGAAGGTGCATGCACCGATGTTATTTGGCCTTAACGTACCAGTGCATTTGTATTTGTAACGCACTGGTGTTGCTTGCTTTAAATGCCTCTGTGCTTTACAATTATAATGCCCCCGAGCTTATGTGTTTTGTAACTGTTGAGCTACATTTTTTGTCCACATTTTTACAATTTTTATCAGATAATTTTGTGATTGCACCTAGTGTTTTTATCTTAATAAGTTGATGATTAGAGGCATTTATAATTAAATTATAAATTATTGTTTTGTGTAATAGTTTCGTTAATAAATACCTTCTTGGTGGTACAGATTCATGCACAAGGGCAGAAACATACTTGAGTACGGATTCACCTTAATCATAGAAACAATTGCATGGACATTATCTACGGGATCTTCAACAATTAATAAAAGCATCAGACCATTGCCACAATCCCGAAGGACTAGAAAATGACTAGGATATCAAGTTTAATTACCGTAATGCACAACTTGCACCTATTATTGACAAGATATATGGCAACACTCTGTCTATTTCAGAAATCAAGATGGCAAACATTTTAGATGATCCTGTTAAATCGAATGTTTGCCTTCATCACAGAGCAGTTGTAGTTGCTAAAGAACCCGTAGGTAGCTTGGGTAGTCTAGTGCGGCAACTCTCTTTGGATCAATTTGAGAATGAAGGCAGGTGAATGAGCCCCTGGAATCTTGACCAAGCACATGCTGCTAAAAGGTTGCTTACAAAACAAAATTCTCCTGTTGCTTTGCATAAAAAGGTCATTTTGTCTTTGCTTAGGCCTCGTAGCTGGAGGCCTCCTGTAAATAGGGGATTATTCTTGGATTCCTATGAAGTGGGTGAACTATTTTATACTGCAAAACAAATATTCATGCATGAGCCAACAATCCTACAATTGAAGGCTCTAGTCAAAATATTTAGTGATCTTCATGGAAATTTTGTGATTTAATGTGATTGTTTGATGAGTATGGATTTCCTTCAACTACAGGAGATATTACGTATATTGACTACCTCTTTTTGGAGATTATGTTGATCGTGGTCAGCACAGTTTAGAAACTATTACCTTGCTTCTTGCGCTTAATATTGAGTGTCCTAGCCAAGTACATTTGATTCAGGGAAATCATGAAGCTGCGGACATCAATGCACTCTTTGGATTCGAATTGAAAGCATCGAACGAATGGGAGATAGAGATGGCATATGGGCATGGACACACTTTAACCAGCTTTTCAATTGGTTACCCTTATCTGCTCTTATAGAAAGAAAGATGATCTATATGCATGGTGGGATTGGAAGATCTATAAACTTTTTGGAACAGATAGAGAGCTTGCAACGATCAATAAGCATGGATGCAACATCGATTGTTCTTATGGATCTTTTGTGGTTCGATCCAATAGAGAATGATAGTGTATAAGGCTTGCATCCAAATGTGAGAGGTCCAGGTCTTGTCACATTTACGCCTGACCGTGTATTGGACTTCTGCAAGAAGAACAAATTGTAGCTAATCATTAGGGCACATGAATGTGTAATGGACAATTTTGAATGCTTTGCTCAAGGTCATTTGATTACACTATTTTCTGCGACAAACTATTGCGGCACAACAATGGTCTAATACGCATACCATGTTCACCCATACACCGACGAAATTCAGGAGTTTCTTAGAAAAGTAACGAAGGTCAAATTTCCTCTAGAACCCAAGATTGCACCTTCCAGCAACAACAACATCCCAGAAAAAGAGGATCGATTTCCTAATTCGACGTTCTGTTTCAAAACTAATTCTTATTTCGGAAAAATTGTTGAAACCAATTATCTTTTATATTTTAGTTGGCTAATTGAAGCCCCAATGTGTGTGTCTATATATATATATATATATATAAGTTGCCGTGATCAAACAAGGAGGAGGAGTTCGTCCATCAATTAGATAGTGCGTAGATGGAGTTAGTCCGTCAATTAGATAGAGGAATTTCTCAGATGTAGAGGGGCAGAATTTCTCAATGTGAAGTCGAATTCTGAGATGTAGAACCAGAATCAAATTTGCAGAGTCGTGTAATGGAGACAGGAAATTGTTGTGTGTAAAACTAGAATTGTTGTGCCAGACTTGTATAAATCGATTTTCCAGATGCTGTCTCAAGAATAGATTATTGCCTTCAAGTTGTTGTTGTGAGTAGAAGCATTTGTGCCATGGTTAACTACGCATTCCAGTATTTGATGTTTTAAACCTTTCCTCGATTGCAGTAAGCCAGCTTACTCCAGGCGTGGGAGGGCCCACCACCTCTGGAGCTAAGCTTGATCAATAACGTAGGCTAATTAAATGTGTGTGATTTTAACATTTCATGTTTCTATGTGAATGAATGGTTTAATTTCGAAGCATTTCAGTCATCGTAGCTTCGTGCCAATTAATGGACTAAACAATTATTACTCATTACAAGATCTGTGTTTGAGTTATAAAACAATGCTACCCTCTATTCCTCTTGTTAAATTGAATGTAATGGGAGTGTAGAAATACAACGATTTCTGAAATTGAATATGGAATTAGAACATATTTTAATAGTTCGAATTTGAATATAGAATGAGAATAATGCTTTGAGTTTTAGTATGGTTTGCATTACCTAATTTATTTGAATATTTGCAGGATTTAAATGCGCATTTGATTTGTTTACGCATGACTTTACTCAATAATTAGATATATTTTAATTGGAATTTGTCTTGTTTTAGATCTATTTTTAATTAGATTATTTATTGTTTTCATAGTGTAATCATTTCCTTATAAGAGCAAGTTTGAGTGCAGATTTAATTATGCAGGTAGAGTGATTTCATTTTCATTATTGAGTTACATGGTTTGAATAGTAAGCTTGTTTTGAATGATTAATTTAATCTAGATTAAAATGTTTTGAAAGGTTATCATAGATTATTTGCAATGATTTTTTATAGGATATTTTAGATGTCATTTTACATGAAGCTGAGTGGTTTTCTTCTAGCAACAGTTAGAACTGTCCTTTGTTAATTCGCATCTTGAATTTATTATGAAGAGTAGTTCTAGTTAGTTTCAGGTGTGAGTTATCATTAAAACAATATGTGTGTGTGTGTGTTTTTTTTTCTTATCTCAAGATTAGTTTCAAGTTAATGAGAGGAACAAATAGATCAGGGTTTTCAAGATATCATAGGAGATTTAAAAAGTATAATTCGAGTGCGAGAATGATTGAGGATTGCCTTGAATTTCCTTGTAGTTTGATTGCAGTATGGATTTTGCAGTGAATGAAATTGGTTAAGTAGATCTCCTTTTCAAAATTGTTTATTTGCAAGCAAAGGTGTGTTTCATTCGAGTACCTATTTTTTCATTACAAAGGAATATATTTATACTCTGACCATTAAGCTGAGCCAATACGCAATACAACTCGCGTTTACGACTCCCAGATTGATAATTAATATTGAGAGGTTTAATCTAACAATTAATCTGACCAACATATTGGTGTCGTTGTTGGGGAGTTGTATTTTGGCTCAGGTAAAATTTTTCTTACAGAGTTTCAAGGGTATTGCAGGACGTCAGAGGGTGGAGACTGTACAGTAAGACGTGAGTGAAGAGCCACGCATCCACTTTTGTGGGGTTGCTCTAAAGTCTGGCCATCTTGCTTATCTCTTGAACTTTTATTTCCTTATCTTGCTTATGTGTAGAAGTAGACGCGGGCTTTAGAAATTTAATTTCCAAATTGCTTTTCTTTTCATAAATTAAATAGTACTTTGATTCGGCATTTTCCTTTCATGCAAGTGTGGTGAGATTTATTTCAGCCAATAGATTTTAAAATTCATTTATCTTCATAATCCAATATTCAATGTTATATATTTTTTGGGGTACTATAATAACCCTTGCGTACTAATCCATGTGATGACAAAATGTACCAGTTGCTTGTTAAAGACAAGAAGATGGTATTTTGAGGAATCATTCAATGAGGAGTTTTCATGCTGCCACATAGACAAACAACTCATCAGATAAATAATTCACAAGTGCAGAATTTAACACCTCGCTTGAACATAAATTTAATATATTTAAATCTTTGATTTCGAAATTGGATGATTTGCAGGAAAAAGAGAAGGATGAAGAATCACTGCTTATCCTTTGTGCCAATTGTCGAAAGAAACACTGCCTTGGAAAGTGTCCACTTAGCAGTTTGGAAGTTTGCAAAATTTGAGAGGATGGTCATGCAACCAAACAATGCCCATCACTGCCATGATTACGAAAGGTACTCAGGGAATCAAGTAAGGAATTGAATCAACCACCAAGTATAACTCAAAACCCAACACCATTTGATACTTGGAATAATGCTTATTTTCCTGAGCAGGTTCTTCAACATTTTTATAAACTTGCAGTTTCATGGAAAACTTTAGATCCTCCTCCGATCGAATATCCTACTTCGTGGCCACAGTTTCCCTCTCCTTGGCCCTCATCCTCGAGCTAGATATATCCATGGCCTCAAGAATCGTTTGGATCCTTCTCTATAGGGAAATCTCCCATGCAAATTCAATCATATGAGCACCAACAACAACCACAATTTATTTCCAATGCACCATTAAATTATCCTCCTCCATGGTCCCAGCTGCATGTGCAACCTTACCCTAGCTCTCATCCATACCCTAACCCTAATCCATACCCTAACCCTAGTTCATACCCTAACCCTTATACATACCCTAACGCTAGTCCAAAGCCTAATCCCAATCCAAATCCAAATCTTAGTCCAAGCATTAACCAAAACCCAACCCCAAACCATCTTTTAAACCCTAATCTAAACAATCAAGTTGCACAAAAATTTGAGCCACCTATTCTTCCCGTTGATTCCCATGTCAAACAAAATGCTACATCTTCCATGTGTTGGAAAAGGAGTGAATTCGGAAACTTCCCCCATTACTACAGAGAATTCACCCCGGGAAGATATAATTCAAAGAACACCAGAGGAGAAATCTTTCATTGGAACTTGTTCTAAAAATGTTATTGGGACTCAAAACCCTAGAATCTCTCTCAACCATTCTTGTCAATTTGAAAAGTAGATATTTGAGCCTGAACTTGAGGGATTTATCTTTTCTCTTTCACCAGATCCTTTATGCCTCCAAGGAAATGAATATCAAACTATGGAAGATTTGCATCAGTTGGAGAATCATAAATATGTGGATTCCATTGAATCATGATTTCGGGCAGTCAACACGCCATATTATTTCCTCAGCATTCGGAAACTCTTGGTACCATATCAATTGAAGCAACTGGTTTCTCATGCTTTCGTATGTCTTGAATTCTATTCTTTAAAACTAAGTGTGAGTATAATCAGCATTTTGTTATGCACATGGCTTCTTTGGAAGTACTCTTATACCTAAAAATGAGTCTTTCGCCTCTTAGGGTAAAATAGGGTAGGAGAATAAATGAATAAAGTTGTTATAATGCTATTAGGGTTTTGAAATTCAAATCATGCCTGTTAAAATTACTTTTGATCCACATTAGTTGTTAGCACACACATTGTGATAGATCTTGTTGAGCACAATTCACTCTAATACCTCGTGATTTTGCAAAAGTAACCATGATTAATCACTCTAATAAGTTGTCGTCTGAAATATATATTTTCAGTTTCAATTAAAAGGTACTATTGGAAAACCCCCTATGGTGGACCACTCTTGTTAAGATCATAATGAGCTATTCAGGAGAACACTAGGATTCTTAACTCAAAGAATGTTTCAGCCATTGTCTAGGATATATTTAACAAGTATTTAAGGTAGAGGAATTAGCCAGCAATGATTAGTCATTAAAAATTTTTCACACCATCCTGTACTCTGAAGGAGTAGATCTTTCTCCCCACTTATTAAGTAACCTTTAAGGTTAATCATAATCAGAGCTTACAAAGATTTAGGGAAGGATAGGAGGTCTCGTGATAAGTCGACCTACCACGATCATGAGACCTAACATGCATGACATTACTACTACTGGTCAGCAAGCCAAAGTAATGGCTTTCAGCCAAAAGGTTGGAAGACAGGAGGTCTCATCACGAGCCATCCTGTTCATCCATGTTACTTCTTGTGAGTGGCACTGCCATCAAGTGGTTGCCAAGCCAGGACAATGGCGTTCATCTAAAAAGTCAAATAAGCTAACTTTGAATCTATATCTAGTAAGTGGGATACAGACATTTCGCTGGGTCAAAAGACATCCCTATCGAGGTTATGGACACCTGCAGGAAACAGGGCCATGTCTGTGGTATTAAAGTTAACTGCATACTATGATTTGCTTGGTTATCCTTCTCTTTCCCTAAGACTCATCCTTTTTTTTCTTCAAAAATGGTTTTAAGACAATTTGAACATGATTCCTTGAGTTCTATCTTTCAAAAATTGAAGAATATTTAATGATGTGGTACCCTTATTGAAGGTAATCCTTTGTACTAGATTAAGAGGAAATTTATTTTTGAATCCGAAAAACAATAGAATTTAGAGTGTTCAAATAAAGAGGTTGTTGATTGGTATCATAACTCACTTTAATTCTCTATGGTATTTGAAGTGATGAATTACTCAATGATGAATACTCACAAGGTGTTGGTTGCCAACAATGCATATTGATTGTAGTTGCCTCTAAATATGTGATGCATGACCTAGGTACGAGATTGTTATAATAGGTGCAGGAATCTTGTGTTATTCCTTTTGAAACTGCACTTTTTCAACAAAATTTGATTTTCATCATAAGACTTTGGGCATAAACAAAATATGGAATTCATTTGGGACAAGGTAACAGGTATGTGCAAACACTATTTTCTCCATCATGTCTACTTTCGGTACCTGATCTTGTTTTATCATTTCACATGGTTTTAACTGGTAATGTAATAGTAATGTCATGGGTTAATGAATGCATTACAATATTAGGCATCTTCATCCTTACTCGCTAAACTCTTTGCTGACATTTTCCCTACCTTATTTCATTGTCTTATAATTTTGGCTTGCACGAGGACGTGCAAGAAATTCAGCGTGGGGGGATGTTGAGCTGCATTTTTGTCCACATTTTTACAATTTTTATTAGGTAATTTTGTGATTGTACCTAGCATTTTAAACCTTTTTATCTTATTAAGTTGATGATTAGAGGCATTTGTAATTAAATTATAAATTCTTGTTATTAATTAATTTAAAGGGTATTTTGTGTAATAGTTTCGTTAATAAATACCTTCTTGGTGGCAGGTGATGGTAGTGCAAAACCACATTTAAGTACAGATTCATGCACAAGGGCTGAAACATATTTGAGTATAGATTCACCTTAATCATAGAAACAGTTGCATGGACATTATCTACGGGATCTTCAACAATTAATAAAAGCATCAAACCATCGCCACAATCCTGAAGGACTAGAAAATGACTGGGATATCAAGTTTAATTACCGTAGTGGACAACCTGCACCTATTACTGACAAGATATATGGCAACACTCTGTCTATTTCAGAAATCAAGATGGAAAACATTTTAGATGATCCTGTTAAATCAGATGTTCGCCTTCATCACAGAGCAGTTATAGTTGCTAAAGAACCCGTAGGTAGCTTGGGCAGTCTAGTGCGACAGCTCTCTTTGGACCAATTTGAGAATGGAGGCAGGCGAATGAGCCCCTGAAATCTTGACCAAGAACATGCTGCTAAAAGGCTGCTTACAAAACAAAATTATCCTGTTGCTTTGCATAAAAAGGTCATTTTGTCTTTTCTTAGGCCTCGTAGCTGGAGACCTCCTTTAAATAGGAGATTCTTCTTGGATTCCTATGAAGTGGGTGAGCTATGTTATACTGTAGAACAAATATTCATGCATGATCCAACAATCCTATAGTTGAAGGGTCCAGTCAAAATATTTGGTGATCTTCATGGACAATTTAGTGATTTAATGCAATTCTTTGATGAGTATGGATTTCCTTCAACTGCAGGAGATATTACGTATATTGACTACCTATTTTTGGAGATTATGTTGATCGTAGTCATCACTGTTTAGAAACTATTACCTTGCTTCTTATGCTTAAGATTGAGTATTTTGACCATGTACATTTGATTCGGGGAAATCATGAAGCTGCTGACATCAATGCACTCTTTGGATTTCGACTTGAATGCATCGAATGAATGGGAGATAGAGATGGCATATGGGCATGGACATGCTTTAACCAGATTTTCAATTGGTTACCCTTATCTGCTCTTATAGAAAGAAATATTATCTGTATGCATGGTGGGATTGGAAGATCTATAAAGTTTTTGGAATAGATAGAGAGCCTGCAACGACCGATAAGCATGGATGTAGGATCAATTGTTCTTATGGATCTTCTGTGGTCCGATCCAACATAGAATGATAGTGTAGAAGGCTTGCATCCAAATGTGAGAGGTCCAGGTCTTGTCACATTTGGGCCTGACCTTGTATTGGACTTCTGCAAGAAGAACAAATTGCAGCTAATCATTAGGGCACATGAATGTGTAATGGAATGTTTTGAACGCTTTGCTCAAGGTCATTTGATTACACTATTTTTTGCGACAAACTATTGCGGCACAACAATGGTCTAATACGCATACCATGTTCACCCATACACCGGAGAAGTTCAGGAGTTTCTTAGAAAAGTAACGAAGGTCAATTTCCTCAAGAACCCAAGATTGCACCTTCCAGCAACAACAACATCCCAAAAAAATAGGAGCGATTTCCTAATTCGACATTCTGTTTCAAAACTAATTCTTATTCCGGCAAAATTGTTGAAACCAATTATCTTCTATATTTTAATTGGCTAATTGAAGCCCCAATGTGTAAATCTGGTGTGTATATATATGTATATATATATGTGTGTGTGTGTGTGTGTGTGTGGGTGTATATATACATATATACATATACATATACATACATATACATATACATACATATACATACATATACATATACATATATATACATACATATATATATACATATATATACATACATACATATATATATATATATATACACACATATATATATATATACACATATATATATATATATACACATATATATATACATACATATATATATACATACATATATATATACATATATATATATATATATATATACATATATATATATATATATATATATATATATATATATATATATATGTATATATATATATGTATACATATATATATGTATATATATATATATATAAGTTTTCCAAGGAGGAGGAGTTCGTCCATCAATTAGACAGGGCACAGATGGTGTTAGTCCATCAATTAGACAGAGGAATTTCTCAAATTTAGAGGGGCATAATTTCTCAATGTGAAGTTGAATTCTGAGATGTAGAACCAGAATCAAATTTGCAGAGTCGTGTAATGGGGACAGGAAATATAAGTTGTCCAAGGAGGAGGAGTTCGTCCATCAATTAGACAGGGCACAGATGGTGTTAGTCCATCAATTATACAGAGGAGTTTCTCAGATGTAGAGGGGCATAATTTCTCAATGTGAAGTTGAATTCTAAGATGTAGAACCAGAATCAAATTTGCAGAGTCGTGTAATGGAGACAGGAAATTGCCTTGTGTAAAAATCGAATGGTTGTTCCGGACTTGCATAAATCGATTTTCCAGATGTTGTCTCAAGAATAGATGTTTGCCTTCAAGTTTTTGTTGTGAGTAGAAGCATTTGTGCCATGGCTAACTACGCATTCCAGTATTTGATGTTTTAAACCTTTCCTCGATTGCAGTAAGCGAGGGTGAATGAGTGGTTCAATTTCAAAGCATTTCAGTCATCGTAGCTTTGTGCCAATTAATGGACTAAACAATATTACTCATTAAAAGATCCATGTTTGAGTTATAAAACAATGCTACCCTCTATTCCTCTTGTTAAATTGAATGTAATGGGAGTGTAGAAATACAACGATTTCTAAAATTGAATATGGAATTAGAAAATATTTTAATAGTTTGAATTTGAATATAGAATGAGAACAATTCTTTTAGTTTTAGTATGGTTTGCATTACCTAATTTCTTTGAATATTTGCAGGATTTAAATGCGCATTTGATTTGTTTACGCATGACTTCACTCAATAATTAGATATATTTTAATTAGAATTTGTCTTGTTTTAGATCTATTTTTAATTAGATTCTTTATTGTTTTAATAGTGTAATCATTTCCTTATAAGAGCAAGTTTGAGTGCAAATTTAATTGTGCAGGTAGAGTGATTTCATTTTCATTATTGAGTTACATGGTTTGAATAGTAAGCTTGTTTTGGATGATTCGTTTAATCGAGATTAAAATGTTTTGAAAGGTTATCATAGATTATTTGCAATGATTTTTAATAGGATCTTTTAGATGTTATTTTACATGAAGGTGGGTGGTTTTATTCTAGCAACAATTAGAACTATCCTTTGTTAATTTGAATCTTGAATTTATTATGAAGAGTAGTTCTAGTTAGTTTTAGGTGTGAGTTATCATTAGAATAATATGTGTGCCTTTTTTTTTTTTCTTATCTCAAGGTTAATTTCAAGTTAATGAGAGGAACAGATAGATGAGTGTTTTCAAGATACCATAGGAGATTTAAAAAGTAGAATTCAAGTGCGAGAATGATTGAGGATTGCCTTGAATTTCCCTATATTTTGATTGCAGTATGGAGTTTTCACTGAATGAAATTGGTTAAGTAGATCTCCTTTTCAAAATTGTTTATTTGCAAGCAAAGGTGTGTTTCATTCGAGTACCTAGTTTATCATTACAAAGGAATATATTTATACTCTGACCATTAAGCTGAGCCAATACGCAGTACAACTCGCTTTTATGACTCCCAGATTGATAATTAATATTGAGAGGTTTAATCTGACAATTAAGCCGACCAATAGTAACCACCCGAGGCTTTACCTTTCACAGAATGCACCGAGCTGGAAAGTTAATATAAACGCACTGGGACATTGCATATGTAAACCCCTTGGGGCTTCAGAATTTTTTTTTCCTTCCCGGTGCTCGGTGTATTTACTGCATCGGTGTGTACCGTTTAAAACACACCAGTGCGTTCACACATTACGTGCACACCGTTAAGAAAAACATTCGTAAAAACCTCCGGCCACCTAGTTTTTTTAGTTGTGTTGAAGTTTCATTAGCATCTCCGTCAAAACCCTCGTTACCAAAAACAGATGTTGTAGTAAATGTTTTCTTGACAAATTTGGCTAATTTTATAACACTAAAAACCTCCTTTATAACCACTGCTAGAGGGTCTTTTCCTTGTATTGAAAAAATTGTAAAATGGATTGAAAAATGAAGAAGAAATGTTGAAACAAATCTAAAAGTATATGGCTAAAATCAGGGGATAGAAATACAAAGTTTTTCACAAGCAAGCAAAGCATTGAGTCTCGAGGAATAATGCTAGCAAAATTTCTACCATTGATGGGGAAAACTTGATAACTTATTCACAAATAAAGAGGCAATTGTAAAACACTTTGCTAGTTTATATCAAGAGCGTGTGTCATGGAAGGAAGAGGCAATGGGAAATATGTTAGAGCATATCCCCAATCTCGTAACCCAACACAATCAATCACTAAGAAGGAATTTTTGGAGGCCTTGAATTCATTTGACCCTAATAAATATCTCTAACCAAATAGATTCTTTCTATACTTCTATAAGAATTGATGACACATCATCAAGAAGGTAATGATATCATATGTCTAAAAATTCTAAAAAAAATCGAGGGGGATAAACTTAAATTTTATTGCATCAGTTCCAAAGAAGTCAAAACCACCACTTTTGATAGGTTTCAACCCACACTACAAGGAAAATACCCTCTAGCAGATGTTTTTGAGGAAACCCTTATAAAAATAGCCCAGGTATCCATTTGTAGCGGAGGTTACTAGAGGAGGTTGGCGGGTGGATGTTTTTTCACGGTGTGTTTATAATCATGACACGCACTGGTGCGCTTAATATATATGTGACGCATAGGTGCATAGTAGAGGCTAAAGAACCATTTCAGAGTTATTTTTAAGTACTATGAAAAAAACAGTGCACTTCATACATACAGCGCCAACCCAGTGCGTTTCATTAATTGAGAGCACCGCAAGAGGGTTTTATTTAAAAAAATATTTTCACCATTTTGGTGCTATACAATAATGATGACAACCCAGTGTGGTTTAGGTACCATGACTCACCGTTATATGGTTTTTATTCAAAGGAAGCACAGTGTGCTCCATACAAACCGACCTGGTGCGTCTAAATAATTTAGCACGCCATAGAAGAGTGAAGTTAAAAACATTATTTCCACCAAGTTCAGTGCTATATTGAAAAGGTGAAGCCCTGATGTGGTTAATTTTCCCTAACGCACTAACCCATGTCTTTTTTAATTTAAAGAAATGCGGTGTGCCAGTGACACAACCACCCGGTGCGTCTTATACTGGAGCGCACTGAAAAAGGGTTAATTTAAAAAATAAAAATAAAAAAATTATCGCCATAAAAATTCATTTTTACAATTTACAGTGTTGTGATATCTCAAGCACAGGTATGACCGTTGCTTCTCTGAGGCGCCCTGCCATTGATGCTCCCATTGCCCGCATTGCTTTCGTCCGTTGCTAAGTGCGTGGACTTCGAATTTTGCAAAACAATGGACAAATTTCGTTTTTAGTACTTCGTTGGAAACATGCCTCCTCGACGCGCAAATGTGCAGGTAATGTATATGTTTCTCACCGACTTAAGATTTTGCCGGATTAATTTTTAAAATTGACTTAGAATTCATTGTTTAGAAAAAAATAAAAAAAGCCCTGCGCGGTGCGTTAGAGTTGTTCGGCTCGCACCATTCTTGGCACTCCTTATAAATTTACAGGCCATGTTGTAAACGTTGTTAACTGCAACCACACTATGTGGTTAATGTGACAACCCAGTGCACTATCGAGGGCACCACAATAACATTAAATTTGTGCGGTGCATGTCGGTTTCCGGTCGCACCGACAATTTATAATATTTAAAAAAGAACAATTTATTTTATATTCGGCGATGCGTTAGTTTACCGAAACGCACTGAGCATTAAGTAAAAATAAACATAATGGCCCAATGCTTCTATATTGTTGGAACACACCTAATGTGCAGTGTGTCAGTCAAACCTACAACACTGGGGCATTTTTGTTTGGTACCGCACCACCAATGGTAATATATTGTAAACGGGCGATGCGTTGAGCTATAACAAATGCCCCTGGGTGGATATGGTTTGTCAATGCACCGCCTATAATATTTATTTATTAAACATTTTTTGGTGTCGTAGTGCGTAACGTTTTTTATGCTCACTGTGGATGGTGCGTGATATAGATGTATGCACGTTGGCAGTGCGTGACTGTTTTTTGTAGCGCACTGAATGTTTTTTTTTGTTTTTTCAGTAAAAGTTATATTTATATATTTGTAAATTTATTTTTCATTTAATTAAAAAAAAAATTATGTTTTATGTATGAGGGAGACTGATTTATTTAATATGTGAATCATTCAACGACGTTAACAGAGAGAGCAGAGACAACAACAACAATAGAGGGATGACAATTATAACATGATACAATAGTGGGAGGCAAGGGAGAGGGAGAGACTTTTGTACCCTCGCCCTATTATGCCACCCACCTAGTTGCTATTAAGGGAGGTAGGCCTCCTTAAGATCTATGAGGAGGCTAAATATCTGAAGGGGCGTAGCGGCTTATTAGTACAGTTGATCTACAGGTGGGATGCCCACCGACAGGCTTTCCGTGTCAGTCCTGACCAGTGTTACCAACCCACTAAGGAGGACATATATTTTATCACTGGCCTATCTAGGAGAGGGGATGATTTGCCTCAGTTCCCTGATGTCCCCTTTGGTTATGCAACAAGGAGTCAGTTGGTGTACTCTCAGAGATACATTAGGGATGACATACCTTCTCCAGCATATTTTCAAGTGTTTGGCAGACAACTACGGATTGCTTCTTTTGGTCCATAGGAGGTTAGGTGCTTCTCACTATTACTGACCACCATTGCACATTATACCAGTGACAAGCAACGCATTAGTTTCCCTCTTTTATTTTATGTTTATTTTCTATTCCAGAGGCCATGACTTGTTAGATGGTATGCCATTATTTTGTGGCAGTTTTGTATAGCCTTAGATAGATGTCGTTCTCAGGCACATGAGAGGTTGACCTTCCCTTTTGCTTCAGAGTTGTTTTGTTTATTTTTTTGATAGGTTTTCGGAGACGAGGCCTACTTTTATCCACCAGCCTCGTAGGTCAATGATAGAGGTACAAATGCACATGTGGGGCAAGATGATGTCAAAGAGGGGCCAGCCGAAGTATCTGACAAGGATTTCTAGTGATGCTCTGGAGCTACTAGCCAGTGAGGATGACCACATGTTCTTGATGGTGTCGTGTCCTTATGCGAGGGTGGATTGGCGAGGGTGTACCAACATCATCTTCATACAGGATGAGCCACGAGATGCTAGAGGCAATATTAGTGTTTTATTTAAATTAATATAGTTTCATTTTATTGTCTTAATTAATTAGAATAAAATTTATTTTATCACGTTCTTTAACTTATTTTATTAATTTTTTTAATGAAATTATCTAATTATTGTTGTGTACTGTATATTTTGTAGATATTGGCACGTTCGTTGGGGACATGCATCCACCCCCATTGGATGATCAGGTAGATAATGAGGAGATGGCGGAGGGTGAGAGACCTCCTTAGGTGCATATACCCGTAGGCATGCGGCATAGGGTTGACATTCGATTCAAAATGGAGTGGGGTGACTGACTATGTAGACTCCTGGTTGATGAGGGACTCTGACCTGCGACGATTAGAGACATCCAGGTAGAACTTACGCTCACGGATCTCTGGAGGGACATGTCGCTCGATATGATGAACCTTATGCGTCATATCGTCAGAGCTTCCAGGCTACTAGCAGTGAGGAGGGATATGCGCCACCCAATAGCTCTAATGATGATCATGAGGGGAGTGATCATTCTAGTACTCCACCTCCTCATCCTTCACCTCGCGGAGATGAGCAACCAACATCTCCTGAGCAAGCATCCCCTGAGTAGGCACCATCTAAGCAGGCACATCCTGAGCAGCCATCTCCTAAGAAGGCACTATCTGAGCACACATCTCCTGAGCAAACACCATCTAAGTAGGCACCATCTAAGCAGACACCATCAACTGAGCAAGTCTCAGCTAGTTATAATATTTATGTACACCATATATTTGACAGTTATATACAGTTCTATTATATATATATATAGTGCATGTATTTTATGTTCATGTTAATGTACTTAATTTGCATGTTGGTGCTCATCATGATGTGTATATTGTTAGGTCATATTATATATGTTCATTTAATGTGCTTGTAGATATACACGTATGTTATAGCAGTTATTTGACATGAGATATATATTTGATGTTTGTGTTGTGATGATGTTATACAATGCTTGTGTTTTGCTAGATGATCATGACCACGAGGATTAGATATGTTAGCGAATTTAAATGTGTATTTTAGAATATGATGTTTGTACGATAGTTATCATGATTGTGACGTTTATTTTTAATATTAAATCATGATATTTACTAAATATTATGTATTGGTAATTCTAAAATTGTAATTGTAATTATAATTGTATGTATTGTCATGATTCAATTTTATTAAAAAAATTTAAGAAGCTTTCCGGATTATCCACAGTATTAAGGAACATGTGTCGACGTTTCGAATCCCAACTGGGATCCATCATCAAGACTTTTTTAGAATGAAGAATTTTAGAGAAGGGTTTCAGACTTTTTATAGAGATCAATTTTATAAAAATCGATCTCTATAAAAAATTGATCAATTTTAAAATTATTATTATTATTTTTTAAATTAATTATATTTATAGTTAATTATTATAAAATTATTATCATTAATTAATTAATTATATTTATAGTTAATTATTATAGTTTTTTTATAATTAATAATTTCCATAAATTAAGAACTAAATTATTAATTTATATTAAAATTTATTCAAAAAACTAAATTAACCGACTTTGTTACTTTATAATATAATAAAGAATAAACTTAAAAATTAAAAACCAACTATTAGTAAAATAAAATAAAATAAACAAAATTAAAATACAATTAGAAATATAATTATTAAAATTAATAATAATAAAAATTTATTAATGCAATTACCTTAAATAATAAAATAATTAGAAATACAGAAATTCAAAACCTTGGTCGGCTCTTTTCAAGAAATTGATCTCTATAAAAAGTCTGAAACCCTTCTCTAAAATTCTTCATTCTAAAAAAGTCCTGATGATGGATCCCAATTGGGATTCGAAACGTCGACACATGTTCCTCGATACTGTGGATAATCTGGAAAGCTTCTTAAAAAATGATCACCACAGGAGTTTAAAAACCAAAATTTATTAAAATTGTAAAATTTGTAGATTTGTAAATTTATAAAATTTTAAACTAATTGTCAAATTTGAACCATAACTGTTGTAAAAGTGAATCATCATAAAATTGTAATTGTAATTGTATGTATTGTCATGATTCAATTTTATTAAAATTGTAAAAATGTAAATTAATTGTCAAATTTGAACCATAACTACCGTAAAATTGAATCATCATAAAATTGTAAAATGTATACCGTACATATTGTTAAATTACCATAATTGTGAATTTGTAAGAATATAAATAATTGTAAAATAATAAATCTAGAATAATATGAATTTTTGTATTTAGAAAATAATGCAAATAAATTCATGTTTAGAATTATCATCATTTTATTATGATCTTACATAACCAAAATAACGGTATAGATTAATACATTTTTAAAATTTTTGAAGATATATATATAGGGTGCATTTATTTAAGTAATGATATAGTGAAAACAATCAAGTAGTTGTGTAAAAATAAATAAAAATAAAAATAAACAACTTGATACAGTACATTGCTTTCGAGATCAACATAATTGCAAATTATCAAGTGAAATGATTTTAACATTAACGCAATGCAAACCAATGAATTCAAAATACATATTGTGATATTTGGAAAAAAAGAGTGTCTTAGTTATAAGGTTAAGTCGTCTTCTTTATAAAAACCCATCTTAAATAGTATAAATGATGGAATAACACTTGTACCATATCACTCTCTGTTCTCATCACCCTCATTATCTTCCAGCTTGTTTGGCATGATAACACTATTGTTCTCAAAAATATGTTTTGATCTAGGGTCATGTCTCAATATGAACCACCAATCCCTATCCAACACATCTGGGTTAAAAAACATTTGGTTGCAATGTTTGGGGAAAACATAAGGCTCCTTAGCTTCATCCCACATATTTCTAGAGTTGATACATATCAGCCTATTATCCCTATCTTCCTTTACATTATCCCGATCAAAGGTGTCCCACCACTTGCACCTAAAAATAACACATTGGAAAGAAGATAAGTCCACTTCAATGATCTCTTGTATCTTTTCAATGTAACCTAACATCCCAAGTACTAGGTTTTGATCACGGTGACTAGCTCGACTAGATTGATCAAACTCGACTTCCACTCCACAGTCTTGTGTCATGTGTCCATCATCGACATTTTATGTGTGAAAATGGTGTTCATATGCCCACATAGATGGGAACAAATGCACCTATAAAAAAAGTTTAAAAAACATAATGTCATGTGTCTAGTTATGACCCAACTGTTAAAATATAAAATATAGATGTTACATTTCAAAGGTGCATTATTAAGTTTAAAATGTACATAAATAGATTATTACCGAGTTTTTGCACCCAATCCCTACGTTTAGTGCATCCTCTTCAGCACGCAGGGAACAACAGGTTGCACCATATTTCTCTCTGACTTGATCAACAACCCAACTATTGGGGTATATAATTGGCATATTTTCTTTTAAATGATCAGGATAAGGCACACCTCTACCATTCAACTGTTTAAATTATTTCTTGTCACTATCCCATTTCATCCTCTTTTGTTCATACAATGCGACCCACGGTTGTGTCACTTCGGAATTGTAAAGAACGAATTTATTGATTGCTTCAATTTCTGCATTCGTTGATGAAATCAAACCGACATATAGTACATATGAAATCAAAATATACATTATATCAAAGTTCAACATAGATATTTACTTTGTGTAAATTTGAAAAATTATAAATCGCTTACTCTTTATCAAGTGCCTTTTTCCATGCGTTTGGAGAAGCTGCCCTTCTCTTTTGTCTTCATATCTTTCATCATCCCAAATCATCGCACCTGGTGTGTTGTCGATCTGCTTGATATATTCACTGGCATAATAGAAAGACTCATACGATATGTACCCCTTTGCCCTAGACCCCTCAGGTTTTTCCCTTTGTTGAACAAAACCTTTCAATTTCTTCATGTAACACTTTAAGAAGAACATCCAACGAAAAGAAACCACCCCAAGTAATTCAACCTCATCTACTAGGTGGATTAGAAGATGAACCTACATGTCCATGAAACTCGTCGGCAGTTCCTTCTCAAACATACAAACAATCTCGACTATCTCTTCACGCCACTGTGGAATGTTAGCCACATGAATCTCCTTTGACGTGATCCAACATACAAATGTAGATAATTTAGATATGTCACATCCTAGGTCTTGGGGGAAGTCATGTTTCATACACCCATGCACAAACAAAGGATAATGACACTGCAAAGTTATAAACACATGCATACAAAATTAGTTATGTTTTATGATCCCATGGGATAAAAATTATTAATATAACAAATAATAAAATCATGCTTTTGACATTATAATTACTCTTAGAAGATTCAAATGGTCATGCGATTTCAACCCCGACAAATGGTCTTCCATAGTGAAGCAGCACCTTAGTGAAGACCCATGTGAAGATGGCACCCTCACACAAATTATAACTTCCTTTCCCAAATAAATATCACTTTTTTTTTTTTAAATACATGGGACATCACCTTCTTTGAAAGACCAATTAGAGGGACCAACCTCTCATGTACTTTATAATTTCCTTGGCTAATGTTTCTTTTTAGCTTTTGAAGTAATAAGATTTTTCCTAACAGCCAATGTGTCACTTTTGTTCGATGATATGTGCCTCCATAAAGAAGATGAAACACTTTTAAGTATATGCACGAGATCTAGTAAGTGGGCAATATTAAGATGCTCTCAATATGGGAGGTTATAAAAGATAGATTTCCTTTTCATCCCAATTGGAAATTTCTCAACATAGGTGTCGAAGAATTCTGGATCATGAACATAGGCTCCCCATTTGAATCGAACATTTCTATAAACTCCTTCTCCTTCTGTCTCTCATATGCTCTAAGCCATTTAGCTGGTGTCGTTATTGCAGGCCTTTAGGTTCTCTCTCGTTTACCATTGAAAGTGGATGTTTCTCTTCTGTAAGGGTGTTCTTATGGGAGGAATACCCTGGAGCAGTCATACACTAGCTTTCGTAGGTCGTTGGACCATCTAGCTTTCAGAGAAGGTCCACAACATTTACATCCATAATACCCTTTTGTTACAAGACCTGTGAAATTATTATATACAATATGCATGGCACGAAAAATAATATCATGAAGATCAGAACAATTACAACGAATTCAATTAATATACGAAAGAATGTTGTTACGTATATAAAAAAATAAAAAAAATTTAATTTTCCAAAGCATACTCCTAAGCCTAGATAATCACGTGTGGTGTATGCACATATGCCATACAACGTTGTTACATAGTAATTTGTCGCCATGCTCATCTTCCCGTCCCTAATCTTGAAATGCCCTGTGAATAATCCTGTGCAATGTTTCCATCATCAAGAAATATGCTAACATATCCCCTTGAAGATCCAAAGAAGATTTCCTTGAAAGATTACTGAAGAAACTTGGTCAAATTCCTAGTTTCCTGGGTCAATGCCCTTCCTGGTGTCATGACTATGCTGATGTCCTTATCCCAGTTATGGCCCAATGCTGTCATCGCCCTAATTTCTTGGAAAAATGCATCGATCCCTTTCTGGAAATGCTTCCTCAAATGAAGGAGAAGCTTTGACCTATAGAAGCTCAAGGGCAGTGAGTTGGTCGTTGAACATATATGATAAGGTCAAGCTCTCTCATTTTCGAGCTTTGATCTCATCCATGGGGGATCATCCCTTATAAAGTGGGCCTTCCCCCTCCTTCATGGGCTCCCAATCTCCTTCTCCTTGCTATAAATTCACATCCCTCATTCCCCCAAGTTTAGAGCTCCGTTGATCATTGTCAGAATCATATGAACTCTCATCCCTTTGCATGCTTGCATCATGATTAAACCTAAGTGCACAGGAGAAGGAATTCTTTTGAGCTGGGTGAAGGAATAAGATTTTCACCTAACGACGCCTCCAACATCAAGGCTTGGTTGTAAGCTCTCCTTTTGTAATTTATAAATAAAAACATATAATGTTTGCTTTATATATTTGTCTACATGATTATGCAAATATTCTAGTACTCCTTGATCTTCTAGATAGCTAGTATTTACGTTTATTATATATTGTATCACATTTGTTGTTGTTTCCCGATCATCCACAGGTATTCGCGCGCCATCAGTAGCAGGAAGCGGGCCTTCAGGAATTGTTGATCGAGGTCACCATCAACGGATCCAAGGATAGCGATTGGAAAAATGTATTTATGCCTCTTTCCTTTTTGAGTTGTAAGCATTAGTTAAAAAATCTTATGTTCAAAAGAATCTCGTGTTGCTAGACCCACTCTAGGGCTAGAGAGATCATATTTGTCTGTAGAGGGGATTTATCTTGACAATAGAACTGGCGACTCCGTTGGGGAGCTTTAGCCTTTTAAGTCCTCCTTCCCCGAACTGATCTTGGATCAATTTCGCCAATTTATGAAATTTAAATTTGCTTAGGTCTTTATCAGCTTGTGTAAGGGTTGTTTGTCACTTCATTGTGTCAGGTCTGGCATGTATGTGAGACTCTTTTTGTTTTTTCCTTGTGTTTGGTGACCAACACCCTTTCTGTCCTCATAGTAGCATTGGCAACATTGTTCTATATTGTACAACCGCGTTGATTGGCCTTTCAACACCCTTCTGCTTAGCACAGAAGCGCTGATCTCAACCTTTGGAAAATTTAAGTTTCCCTTCTACTTATCCAGTGTGTCTTGGCCCTTGAAGGATTCTGTGAAATCTCAGTAATCTCCTTGCTGTGTGTTTGACTTACCTATCTTCTTTGAGTGAGTCTGTTTCATCTCTTCGAGTTGTTGTAAGCTTGGGAACTTTTGCCATTTCAAACACTCTTTGTCGCATTTTTCTTGTCTTGTTTCAAAGAGAGTTGGTGTATGCTTTGGTCATCTTTGCATTTTAGATTGTTTCCCTTCGGTTCAATGTCAAGCACAAGATTATAGTTTGCTCGAGGCGCATGTATAGAAAAGTGTGTTTTTTCTAAATTCAAAAGAAATTGGAAGTAATTTTCTTTTTCGTTTTTTATTTAGATTATCTTTGTCGTTTTAAGAAGAGTGAAAAGCATTTCATTCGTGCAGTCTTTAAAGCGATTTTTGTTTGGTTCGATTGAAAGAAAAGTAAAGGGATTTTGTATTTATTTCTTTGTTTATTTGTTTTGCTTTTGATTACATTTCAAAGTGAAAAAAAAACCGTGTATCTTAGTGAAAGGAAAGGCATTCTAATTTTCAATAAGTTGTATTGGTTGGGAAAGTGATTTCAATTTGAAAAGAATTGCATTTTCATAACTCTAAACTAGTTTGGGGTCATTATCATTGTTGCATTGAGTGCGTTCTTGTTTGTCTCTCTTCCCTAAGATAGAATTCATCGTAATTGAAAGCTCATTTCTTGCATTTAGTATGCACCATAAGGATTCAGGTGACATTCGTTTTGAGCCTTGAAAATGGAAATTTAATCAAGATCAACTTAAAATGAAACCAATTTACCTTAAGGAGCATTGGAATTAACAAGAATATTTAGTGGTCTAGGCTATATATGTGTTTTGACATCGTTAAATGTAGGAGTTGTCGCTAACGGTCTGTGTTACAACCCGAGGGTGATATCCCATCTCACATATGGAAGTATATTGATGTATGATAACTATATTTGGGACGCTCTCATCGAACGACTACACATTAGAAAACACTACCACGAACTGGACTCCCATGTACCTTTGCGTATATTTGGAGAGACACCACTAGGTTGCAAGCCTAAAATAGGTAACCGAGTCGGTATCCTTGTAGACGTGATACACCGAAGAAAGCATTCGGGGAGATTGGTTGCCGTATGTTAAGTCCTTGGTAATTTATCTTTCATTTGATCACCAAGGTGTACATCGCAGTTCATGGATACTTGGTAAAAATTTATGCCTAGCACACCCTTTTCTATTTATTTTTGTTAATTCTAAAAGTAACTGCCCACAAAAACATCTCACCCATGCAGTTCTCCATCTTTTATTGCTTGGTAAGTTGTGATTTTTTTCACCTCTTTCCTTTTTTTATATTCTTCTTGAAGGTCATCGTGGTTGAATCATCGAATTCACCCACTCCCTCATCTGACGGATCTCAAGAACCTCCTCCTAAGGTCCCTCATTTTCTAGTTCGACCCCTCGAAGTGTAAGGTGAAGAGCTTGGAATTGTCATGAGTGTTCAACCCATATCATCTCGAGAATCTCCTAATGCTTGTCCTTGGACTACATCGAAAGAATATGAGCAAGAAAGCCCAGAACGAGTTGCACAGTTCTCGGCCTTTCCTCCAAATTCGCTCTTTGATCCGATTGTAGTCTCTCCTGAGAAACGATACAACATTTTTTAGTAGACTGGAATCCCTTTTCGAGCTTCTTCCGTAACATCTCTCTCTACCGTCCGTCGGTTGTTTCCTGACAAAATGGCATCGAATGTTGATGATGTTCCATTCGTGAGCGCTCCTCAAAGCACTCTCGAGGAAACCTCTGGCTCATATATCCTAGAAGCCTCTTCATATGTTTTTCCCTCCGAGGGAGAATTGTTCAGATCCACCCCTTACAATTAAGGTAGTGGAACCAGAATACCGTTTAGTTATGTTGCGTCTACGCTCCTGCATAGTTTTACCTCTTTGGGAAATATAATTTCTGGAGCTTCCAATGGTACACCCTTATTTCTGGACCCCATTTGGTTAACTAGTATTCCTCCAGCTTCTGAACCATTTGTTTTGAATGTGGTCGTAGTGTCCCAACCTTTTGTTCGACAGACAGTCACCATTGGTCAAATGAATATGTCGTTTGGATCCTCTATCCCCTTTTCACCATTTATGATTACTGCAGTCCCACCATTGAGTGGGAAATCCACGGTTTTGTCCGTGCTTGGGGGGAAGTCTAACCCTCTCTATGTACCTCCCCTTTTGGGTGGGGGGCAGTCGACTTCTGGTTCTATTCCTAGGGCGATTCAGCCTCATGTTCAATATTCCTAGGTTCAATACCCTTTTCTACAACAGATCACAGTATATTCGTATGTTTAGCAACCTAACATTCCTTATGTTCAAAGGTCGAACATACCATATCAACAGTATGTCCAACAGCCCCAGCCTTCGATTAGTGTTGTTGTGACTAATCCTCAGTTTGATTCTTACACCCAAGCTGGTCTGGATCTCCTTCTGGGTGATTCTGGTCGTTTCCCTCATTAGTCTGGTACTCAGCACCAACCTTTTCCTCAAGGTCAGTATGAGCAACCCCAAATTGGGCCTCAACCTAGTGCTTCATATAAGAAAATTCCACAGTACCAGCAGGCTCAACTAGGACCTTAGGTTGGACCCTATGTTCACCAAGGACCGCAAGTTAGACCTCATGTTCAACAGGTACCATAGGCTGGACCTCATGTTCAGCGCAGGCTGGACCCTACTTTGAACAGGGGTCACAAACTAGACTGCATGTTCAGTAGGGACCTTATCCTAGACCCCATGCCCAACAAGGTCCACAACCTCAGTTCTCGTAGGGGCCATATCAACAACCCCAGCCATGTCCATATCAACGATATTTGCAAGAAGGTCCTTACCAGCCATGGGGACAATATGCATATCCAGCTCAGAATCCACCCTATGGGGGGCAAAATCCTTATCAATCAGGTTGGAACCCCCGAACTTTCTCGCCTCATCATCCTCCTTTACTGTTCTTGGCTATGTTGGAATTGTCAGATGTGTCAAAGCTCACAAATGACCCCATCCAACATCAGCTGCATCAGTCATCGATTCCAACTAAGATTCTAGGAGATTGTCTGAAGTTCGAAGGAAAATATGGGGAAGACCCCCAAACCCATGTTATGACATACCATTTGTGGTGTTCCTCTAATTCTTGGGTTGATGATTCCATTCGTCTTCATATTTTCCAATGTACTTCGATCGGTGCTGCGGCCAAATGGTACATTGAGCTCCCTCGAGGAATTTTCTTCGATTTTAATTCCTTGGCTATGGTTTTCCTCACTCACTTCCAGTTGCATATTCGATATGAAACCAACACCCATTTTCTCACTTCATTGAAGTAGTTGACTGCTACGCATATCTCGGATCACATCCATGAATGGTAGCATCATCGTCGCCTCATTAAATTTGAGATCCCTGATTAGCTGTTGACCGAATGGTTCACAAAATCATTCGTTCCCAAAATTGCAAAAGATCTTGAAATGGGAGTGTGCGTCATGGAAGAGGAGGTCATCGCTATAGCTCAATACCTTGGCTTGCTTTATTCCTAGTCCAGGACTCTATATGAGTTATTACCTGATGCGCCGCATCCTTCGACTAATCCTTCATCATCTCAGTCTCCTGTTACGCCTCCGGTGGATGGTGTTATTTGGACAATGACTCATATTGATAGTAGTGCACCTAAGGCTTCTTCGAAGTCCAAATCCACTACTGCTGCTGTGCCCCTCCTTCTCAGAATTAGAAGGATCCTGGTAAAACCTCAAAGGTAAATGTTTTTCAGTCTACCACAACAGACAAATCCTTGAAGGGTAATAAAAAGGGTTAAGGCAAGTCTAAATCTGAGAACCCTAAACAATATTCAAATAATTCTTCTCCTGGTGATTCTTCATCACGTAAGCCCAAATATCCTTGTATAATATGTGATGACGATTATTACACCAAGGATTGTCCTTAGCGTGCAAAAGTTGCCTGTATTCTGAAGGGCGCACCCAGGACTCTGGCAGTTTTGAAAGAACCGTTCCCTTCCTAGCAGACGCAAATGGTAGACTAGGATCAATCATCTGGTATCTCTCAGGTGTTCATAGCTGGAACACAATCTGTTGCCATCACCATGAGAATGAAATATTATTCCAATCCATCCAAGGCTCCTGTGGAATCGAAAGTTTGAGACCACTCTTCCTTTTCCACGCCTCCTACCTCTGGTACTCTCCAGATTGAGAGACCGAGTAGTGACTCCATCATCCGACCACCACCAAAAGGTGTTCTCTAGAAATCGTCTTACAATCCGAATGCGAGCGCAGCACAACATTACAATATTGTAGAAGATCTGTCTCAAGTGTCTTCAGCGATGTCGACTATGGAGGTCCTTCAGTCGTGCCCATCACAACATAACACACTACTCACTGCCATTGGAGGGATTGATCCTTCATATTCTAATCTGATTGTTTTAAATCTTGAGAATATTTTTCCTCGCCTCCCATCTCAGGTAGCTTTTCTCATTCAAGTTACCATTATGGGAAAGACTATTCATTGGACTGTCGTTGATGAAGGCGCTTCGACCTACATCATGTCCGTTGCATGTTGAAAATCCATCGACTCTCCCCCATTTAGTCAGTCCCCGAATACCTTAGAAGCTTTTGATGGTCAATGTTCTCGGTCGTACGAAATTCTCAAGGCATTTCCCATCCTGTTGGAGGGGAAAATGATGAACATAGAAGTTGAGGTGGTAGATGCTAACTTGAACTATAATCTCCTTCTTGGACGTAGTTGGAAAAGCATTATGGTTCGTGTGGTCTCCGCCCTCTTTTATCTCCTTCGTTTCCCTCATAAAGGGAAGATACTAACTGTTGATCAGTTGGATTCCTTTCCCTCTAAGTCTTCAGCATGCAACATTCCATATGTTGGGAAGGCTGTTACTACTATGAGAACACTGGGATGGGTATTTTCGAAGATTCGTCTCGTATGGGATTTTTTCCACTTCTGCCTCTGAATATCGCCTCCGTTAATATGATTTAGACTGGTCACGATGCATGGATTTTTCCCAATCTCGACCAGATTGAGAGTTTTGGTGACGCTATGCCTCTTAGCCTAGATGAGAAGATGTATCAAGATATTCTCACGGATTCTGAGGCTGCATCCGAGACCAATACCCATTTGGTTTCTTCCCTAAACACTTATGCGTAGTCTCCCTGGCTTGGTTCTTGGGACTCTGATGATCCTTTGAATGATAATTTCACCACTAATGAGAGTATTGTGGAGGTCATGTCTCTCAAAGAAATCCATGGGATGATGGACATCATCGTTTCTTGTTTCTCCCAATCCCAGGTGACATCTCTACCTGTCTAGGATCCCATGCTTTGCGGGTAATGTAACCCACTTTAGAATCAAGGTTTGATTCATGAAGTGTTTTCTGAGGGAAACATGGGAAATATCACTCTAACCATTTCGCTCGACATCTCTGTGATTGTCGAGAATGTGTTTTTTGGGTTTCTTGTTCTCCCCATGAGCTCAAGATTTACACTGATTTCTTCAAAAATCATGACACGCCCACTCCCTTCGACCTTGTTGTTACCGTTTGCTCATTTACCCTCGGGGACATTATTTCCATGCTTCGTAACCCTTACTCGGCCAGGGGGCATGGCCACATTACTGCTGCTATGAATCTTCTCTCAAAATTGGCTAAGGCAATGCTTACACGCGGTGTCAACGGTAGAATAATGGGTTTATTTCCGTTAATCATGACAAAATTTCGTCATTGGAATTTATTCCTAAGCTCTATCTGAATAAATATTACACTTAATATTTTGTGTGATATTATGTTGGTTTTTCTAATGATGCTTACCATAGCACAGGAAACCTGTCTTCCACAGTATGGGCACTCTTTGCTTCAATGGTGAGTTGATTAATTTACAAGGAATTTGTTTAGGTCAGACAACTAAGTGCGGTGATCGAAATATTAACGGATGCCATTGATCTTGGGATAAGAGATTTGGTTGTTAAGTTGGACTCATAGCTCGTTGTGTTACAATTGGATGGACGTTATTCTGTGCGCAATCCTCAAATTTTGCGTATGTATTTACGTGTTAGATTATTGGAAAGACATTTTGATTTTATCACATATCAACACATTCCAAGGCATTATATACATTAACAAATTCATTAGCAAACCATGTATTAGATAAACATTTGCGTAATATGTAAATCAAGACATCATTATGATACACAAGTAGCCGTAGAAACACACACAGATATATATGTATATATATATATATATACATATATATCTGTGTGTGTTTCTACGGCTACTTGTGTATCATAATGATGTCTTGATTTACATATTACGCAAATGTTTATCTAATACATGGTTTGCTAATGAATTTGTTAATGTATATAATGCCTTGGAATGTGTTGATATATATATATATATATGTGTGTGTGTGTGTGTGTGTGTGTGTTTGATATATATATATATATATGTGTGTGTGTGTGTGTGTGTGTGTATCAAACACACACACACACACACACACATATATATATCAACACACATTCCAGCATTATATACATTAACAAATTCATTAGCAAATCATGTATTAGATAAGCATTTGCGTAATATGTAAATCAAGACATCATTATGATACACAAGTAGCCGTAGAAACACACACACGGATATATATATATATATATATATATATATATATATATATATATATATATATATATATATATATATATATATCAACACATTCCAAGGCATTATATACATTAACAAATTCATTAGCAAACCATGTATTAGATAAACATTTGCGTAATATGTAAATCAAGACATCATTATGATACACAAGTAGCCGTAGAAACACACCTGGATATTTCGGTGAAAAAATAGATTTCCATGACATCTCGCGCAAGTTCTTGGTCCCTGATGATGAAAAATTGTCAGTCCACATCCTAGATACTGATCAAGTACTGGAGAAGCTCCAGTTGAGCTCTCAAGCCAGATGTTTGAAAGAATTTCAACAATTTGCAATTGCGCAAATCATTTGTAATATTCCCAATTAGCAATAGCTAATTGGAATATTAATTTGGATCAATTTTTCCGCCTACAGTTAATTTAAAAACAAAAGTGAGTGGAGCGTGGACTCACTTGAACACGTGGAGGTAAGCATGCGGGCTGAGTTGGCAGCGTGGGGTCGAGAGAGACTGCGTTGGAGATGAGGGGCCTAGGGTTTGAGAGGAAGGCCAACGTTATAAAAGGGGGAGAGCCTCCTCATTTTTGGGCATTATTGGAGTTTATGAATTTGAAATTGGTCGCTACGACTAGAGCACGTCGGCTTTTTAGCCTGTCTACAACACTGTTTAGTGCGCTGAGTGTCTCCGTGCAGAGATCTCACCCTCAGACTCGGGGGAATTCAAGTGCCTGCTCGGGTAAGGCAATCCTATCATTGTTTTGCAGGAGGATCGGGTTTGGAACTTGTTGCGGAGCAGCATCATTAGTGGCTGCGCAGTCTTGAGTAAGAAGGTCGCAGTTCATCTCGTGAGGGCTCTGAGTGGTTATCATCTTGGAGGTTTCGGGTTTGGAGGTGGTGCAAGAGGCAGCCTGTACCTATTGAGGGCGTGAGACAGAATCAGGATAGTCTCTCAGTGGATCCCTTTTAGCCGCAACATATTAGCAGCAATACGACAATATTTTCAGTCGCTTGAACGCAGATTAGAGAACTGCTGTTCCTCTGTTACTCTGAGAATATATATTGATTTGCCTTGTGCCAGTTTTGAGTGCTATCATTCAGGTACCTATTGTATTTTCTCATAATTCTCAGCATAATAAAATGGCTCAACATTCTCCCTATTTTATGTGTATCTGTTGCATATACTATTTCTAGTATTTTATGAACTGTTGTATGATCTGCATTACTGGTTATTTTCCCTGGGAGACACTCCAGTCGTTGTACCATCTATTGTGTTTTGCCTTTACTCTATAGACAGAGTATGGTGAGGGCCAAGTAGCCTCCAGATCTCATCCTCTTTCAGAGGTGAAATATCTGGTAAATGCCCCTCCAGTCCATCTCTGGTTTAGAGTTGACCGTGTTTTAGAAATATCCCTAAAAAGGGATAGTACAGTGGTATCAGAGCATAGATCTGGCTTATCCTGTGGAGCTAGTTGTCTATGTCATCGGAAGAAAGACCCCACATCAGCCACAGAAGAAGGAAGTACAGAGATCTTGAGCGTAGGTTGGAGAACACCTACGGAGAGGGGGACTGCGTTCAAGTGGTGAACATGGAACACGAGGAGCCTGTGGTAGACGCAGAGTAGGGAGAGCCGATGGCGGATGATAGCGATGCAAAATGGTTTGGGGAAGCCCTCCTCAAATATGTACATGATCTATCGAGGAATATTGAGATGATCGGGCAGAGATTCACCGATGTCGAAGCTAGACAGCGTGAAACCCCAAGGGGTTTCCAGGTTGGTGAGGGGTTGGGCACATCCCACGATTTGCAGGAGTAGGCTACCACTCCGCACCAAGCATCACATGCCCCCACTTGTGCCACTATGCCCACTTATCTGAGTGCAGATACTGGGACAGGAGCACCGGAGGAACCAGAGCCTGACCACATAGGTGGTTATTTTGCTGAGTACCAGACATATGGGCAGGAGTTCAGGGATGCTCTTCTATTCAGAGACTTTGTCTAACTCAAGTGGGATAGCAGACCCTGCGACCATCACAGAGGGTATCGACACTATCATGAAGGAGACACCCAGCGTTCAGCGAGCCGATTCCATTTGCCTACGTTTGATGGTTCATCAAACAATTCGACAAAGTCTTGGGTGGAGAAGCTGGACATATATTTCCAGCTCAACTAGATGGCAGAGACGGAGGCCATCAAGGTGGCTATGCTGCATTTGGATGGTGAGGCCCAGGATTGGTGGTTCCATGGGATGGTGACACTCAGGCATTCGACCATGACCACATATGCCGAGTTCACCTGGAGACTGATATAGAGATTTGACCGGAGGGATTCAGAGGAACATTTTGTTGGGTTGACAAGGCTTAAACAGACGGGGAGCCTAGAGACATATATTGCAGATTTATTGAGGATTTTTGTGATGGTGCCCGATCTATCCGCGGCACGAATGATATTCATGTTCATTGAGGGGTTAGCAGAGCCACTTCGAGGATTGGTCAGATCCACAAGACCATCCACACTCTAGGACGCAATTGGCAGGACTCGGGATTTGCAGGATACCTTACCCAGGACCAGAACACCTTACCCCCAGAGGCAGGCTTTCCAGCCGAAAGGGAAGGATGTGAGAATTTCGCCTCCTAAGGGGAATCTAGGTAGGGGACAGCTAGATGATGATGCCGGGAGGGAGTTGAGGAAGAAGAGGTTGTTCTTTACCTGTCAGGAGCCGTGGGCACCAGGACACAAATGTGTTGCTGGAAAAGCACATTTTATAGAGGTCTTCTCCGAGAGCAGCGAGGAAGAGGATGAGTATGAGGATGGAGAGGCAAGAGACAGGCAGACAACACAATATCATTTTCCACCTTCACCTCTGGGAGCGGGAGGTGCAGCTTTCACACCCATAGGGGGAACCCTTGCAGCATTGCGAGGAGTGCCCAAGTATTTGACGCTGCGTGTCCGAGGGACAGTACGTGGGCAGCGAGTTTCAGTTCTGGTAGACAGTGGGGCAACCCACAACTTCATCGATGCACAAATGGTTGAGCGAAGGGGCATACAGACAGACAGCTTCGATGGATTTTTAGTATTGGTCCCAGGAGATCAGACAATGCAGTGTGCTCGATATGTTCCAGAGCTAGCAGTGACTATGGGTACCTACACAGTGACCGACCATTTTTTTGTGGTCAACATACCTGATACCAATGTGGTCTTGGGTGTACAGTGGATGATCACTCTAGGGAAGGTCACCACGGATTGGGAGGCCTTGAAGATGGAGTGGGACGATAAGAAGACTGGGAAGCATGAGAAGATACGTGGGATGTACACTTACCCACCCCAGGTTGTTTCAGCTCACCGGATGGAGGCAGACTTTCGGAAGGGAGACATAGAGTGGGCAGTCGAGCTACGTGCATCAGAGGCAGGGACTACTGGGCAGACAGTTCATCCTGATATCCAGGCTGTCCTTGACAGGTATGACACGGTGTTTGGGGATATACCACCGGGCCGGCCACCGGATCGGGGGTTTGAGCACACTATTGAGCTGGAGTAGGGCATTCAGGCCATTATTACCACACTCTATAGGCACCCTAAGGCCTATCGGGACGAGATTGAGCGGGCCATCCAGGAGCTGCTGGCTCTTGGACACATCTGACTGAGCACCAGCCCTTTTGCTTCTTCCATGGTGTTGGTGAAGAAGAAGGATGTCACATTGAGAATGTGCATTAATTACAGAGCTTTGAACAAAAAGACCCTGAAGAACCGGTACCCTATACCAAGGATTGATGAGTTGATGGACGAGTTTAGGGGGCCACAGTTCTTCTCAAAGATTGATTTGAGATCTGGGTACCACCAGATTCGAGTGAGGGAGCAGGACATACCCAAAACCGCTTTCAGGTGCCATTACGACCACTTTGAGTTCTTGGTTATCCATTTTGGGCTAACCAACGCCCCAGCCACTTTCCAATCTTGCATGAACCATATCTTCCACAGTCACCTGAGGAAGTTTGTGTTGGTATTTTTCGATGATATACTGATATATAGCAGGACTTGGGAGGAGCATCTCTAACACATTGAGGCCATGCTGCATATCTTAGAAGAGCAACATTTTTATGCTAAGCTCTCCAAGTGTGAGTTTGGGGTGACGAAGATATTGTATTTGGGACACATCATAGGAGTGGACGGAGTGAGGGTCCACGAAGAGAAGATCAAGGCCATCAGAGATTGGCCAGAGCCGAGAAACGTGACAGAACTTCGAGGATTTGTTGGCATATGCACATATTATAGGAAGTTCGTCAAGAATTTCTCTCAGCTCGCTGTACCCCTTACAGATTTGACAAAAAAGGGGGCATTTAGTTGGTCAGATACAGTGCAACGAGATTTTGAAAGGCTCAAGGAGGTTATGAGCAGCTGCCCAGTGCTTGCGTTGCCAGATTTCACGTAGCCTTTTGTTCTGGAATGTGATGCGTCGGGAGAAGGGATTGGCGCAGTTTTGATGCAGGGAGGCTACCCTATAGCCTACGAGAGCCAGAAGCTCCTTCCCCATGAGCGGTTGTATCCTATATACGACAAGGAGATGCTGGCCATTATGCATGCATTGGCCAAATTTCGGCAGTACTTAGTGGGTAACAGGTTCAGGGTGAGGACTGATCACAACAGCCTCAGGTTCTTTTTTGGAGCAGAAACAACTACAAGAGAGGCAGCAGAAGTGGATCAGCAAAATCCAGGCTTATGATTTTGACATTGAGTATGTCAAAGGGAAGAAAAACGTGGTAGCCGATGCACTTTCATGTAGACCAGCCACGTTGTCTCTGATGAGTTTGGAGGCAGATTGGAGGGCTCGACTTTTGGTAGAGCACTCCAAGGACAGGTTTGCTTGTGAGATTCTAGTTTTTCAGGTGGCAGACGATAGGTACAGGGTGATAGATGAGATTATCTATTACAGAGACAAGATCTTCTTGACTGAGGGCTCCCAGCTCAAGAAGAAGATACTTCAGGCATCTCATGATTCACCATTGGCTGGTCACCAAGGGTTTACCAAAACCTAGAGGACCATCAGAGAGAGGTTCTCGTGGAAGGGCCTCAAGGAGGACGTACTCCAGCATGTTAGGGAGTGCAAAGTTTGCCAGCGCAACAAGGGAGAGATGAACTATCCAGCAGGTTTGTTGCAGCCTCTTCCCATTCCAGAGGGGAAATGGGAGAGTATTTCTATGGATTTCATTACAGGGTTGCCCATAGTGCAATGCAAGGATTGTATATTTGTCATCGTTGACCGACTGACAAAATATGCACATTTTTTTGCCATATCCGCACACTATACAACAACACAGGTGGCAGAGCTGTTCTTCCAGGACATCTTCAGGTTGCATGGTCTTCCCAAGACCATTGTCAGTGACAGGGACAACCACTTCATGGGCAAATTTTGGCAGGAGCTTTTTCGGTTGGTAGGGATGGAGTTGACACCAAGTACCAGCTACCACCCACAGATAGATGGATAGACGGAGATAGTTAACAAGTGGCTGGAAGGCTACTTGCGAAATTATGTCAGTGTGCAGCAGAGAGCATGGCTGAAGTGGTTGCACCTAGGAGAGTATTGCTACAACACCACACATCACATGTCTATCAGTATGTCTCCGTTTTATGCACTGTATGCCTATCATGCTATGTCTTTCGTTGACGTGATATTTGGTGCCAGCAAGGCTCCGAGAGCCAAGGATTGGATCCAAGAGAGTCAGTACATCCTCCGAGCTCTCAAGGATAACATGGCTACTGCACAGAATCAACAGAAGCTGTATGCCGACAAGGGTCGGGTGGAGAGACAATTCGAGGTAGGGGATTTGGTCTACCAATGCTTATAGTCTTACCGACAGTCCACTCTGAAGCAGAAGGGGGCTGAAAAGCTGAAGCCCCGCTTTTATGGACCATACAGGGTGATACGCAGGGTTGGACAAGTTGCTTATGAGTTGGAGCTGCCTCAAGGCAGCAAGATTCATAACATTTTCCATGTATCATGCCTGAAGAAGGCTTTGGGACCGCAGGTGACAGTGGCGGAGGAGCTCCCGCCCACAGATGATGAAGGGAATTTGGTGCTACAGCCGGAAGCCATCATTGATGTCAGAGAGAGGCAGCTGCGGAATAGAATAGTCCGGGAGTTCTTGGTGAGGTGGAAGAATTTTCCGGATGAGGATGCTACATGGGAGAGTGAAAAGATCTTGCAGCATCCATCACTACAGTTGCTTGGGGTCAAGCAACATTTTTCCGGGGGATACTGTAATATTCCCAATTAGAAATAGCTAATTGGAATATTAATTTGGATCAATTTTGCCGCCTACAGTTAATTTAAAAACAAAAGTGAGTGGAGTGTGGACTCACTTGAGCGCATGGAGGCAAGCACGCGGGCTGAGTTGGTAGCGTGGGGCCGAGAGAGACCGCGTTGGAGATGAGGGGCCTAGGGTTTGAGAGGAAGGCCAATGTTATAAAAGGGGGAGAGCATCCTCATTTTTGGGCATTATTGGAGTTTATGAATTTGAAATTGGTCGCTACGACTAGAGCACACTAGCTGTTTAGCCTGTCTGCAACACTGTTTAGTGCGCCGAGTGTCTTCGTGCGGAGATCTCACCCTCAGCCCCGGGGGACTTCGAGTGCCTACTCGGGTGAGGCAGTCCTATCATTGTTTTGCAGGAGGATTGGGTTTGGAACTTGTTACGGAGCAGCGTCATTAGTGGTTGCGTAGTCTCGATTAAGAAGGCTGCAGTTCATCTCGTGAGGGCTCTAGGTCGTTATCATCTTGGAGGTTTTAGGTCTGGAGGAGGTGCAAGAGGCGACCCATACCTATTGAGGGCGTGAGACAAAATCAGGATAGTCTCTCAGTGGATCCCTTTTAGCCGCAACATATTAGCAGCAATATGACAATATTTTCAGCTACTTGAACGCAGATTGGAGAACCGTTGTTCCTCTGTTACTCTAAGAATATCTCTTGATTTTCCTTGTGCCAATTTTGAGTGCTATCATTCGGGCACCTATTGTATTTTCTCATAATTATCAGCATAATAAAATGGCTCAGCATTCTCCCTATTTTATGTGTATCTGTTGCATATACTGTTTCTAGTATTTTACGAACTGTTGTATGATCTGCATTACTGGTTATTTTCCCTAGGAGACACTCCAGTCACTGTACCATCTGTTGTGTTTTGCCTTTAATCTATAGATAGAGTCTGGTGAGGGCTAGGTAGCCTCCAGATCTCATCCTCTTTCAGAGGTGAAATATCTGGTGAACGCCCCTCTAGTCCATCTCTGGTTTAGAGTTGACTGTGTTTTAGAAATATCCCTAAAAAGGGATATTACATCATTGATGCAATCTTGGTCTTGTAAGGCTTGGTGGTCTTCCACCTCATGGCCTTGTTATTTCCATTCAACCGACATATTCTCTGAAAGCACCTGCAAAACATGTCCAATTAGTATTTTAGGAGCATTCATGGAAGAATTTTTAGAAATTAATGGTGGAGTTGGGAGATTTTCTCAATTTAAAATCTTCCCCACAGCCAGCGCATCTGTACGAAATGATTTGGCGCTGGTGGCGCGCTGCCCTAACGAGTTGGGCGCGACCAACGCGATTTTGATAGCTCGAAATGGTGTTGGTCGCAGGCGATTTTAAGCTTTGAAAACTCTCCTCTAAACTCGCTAATTCTAGAAACTAAATGCTAAATGAATTGAATGAAAATGAAAAGTAGGTTCAGAGCTCTTACCTGGCAAAGACAAATCGACGAATAGTGTCCCTGATTTGCTGCATCGCTGATTTGAAATTCAGAGGGAAAATGGACAAAATTCTCTTCTAAATATGGAAAGTTGAAAATGATTTTGTTTTTTGGTCTATTTATAGATTTTTGAAATTTTTTTACCAATATTTTAATGTTTTTCCTCGATATCTGTGATGTTTGCTGTTTATGTGCAGTACATGACTTTCACACTACTGATGATCGTTTCTGATGCAAACGAGTTGAATTTTATCTATTTTTTGGGTTCGTTAAACGTTTACATAAAAGGAACCCCCCCTTGAGTCAACTTTCAACTCTTTTCTGACTCTCGAAAAATGAAAAGATTTCTGAGTACTTGTACTCATTTCAAACTCATTAAAGTGAATGAATTTACATAATCTCTATATACATTCACCCCTTTTACGGGCTGAGGTTCACTATTGACGAAAAAGGAATACCTTGATCGAACATGGTCAAGAGTTTCTCTCGGACATAGTTTTCTACCTTTTCGGATTTGAGAGATGACTTACGAAAAGGGACATGATGGAGTTTTCTTTTTGTTTCTTTTCAAACTCCTTAAACATGAAAAGTTACCGAGTTTTCCTTTCGTTGGACTCGTTAAATATTAAACGATGAAAGAGTTTTCACCATGACGAGACCGATTTCCTCCTTCCTAGGGCTCGTTAAACTTACTAGGATCGATTCATTCGAAGAATGAACTTATGTATGCAGCATATGCTATCCTCTTCACACTGGCTATAAAAAATAAAGAGTTACTCGTTAGCAATAACAAGGAAAAATTAAGTGAACGTCCTATGTCTATTTTGGGTAGCTTTTCACTCTTGAACATGACACTCATTTGCAATTCATGTTGGGTTGGGGACATCCTACATTCGTCACTTTGGCTCCATGGATTTAGGAATGTCATTTGCCTCTTATATGATTATCAATTTCGTCAACATGGCCTTTGATCCTATTTGAGTCAACTCTATCACCATCTGGAGTCATGTCACCAATATGTTCAAGAGAAGTCATTTTTGTCAATCACCTTCTGTATATCTGACCTCCTTTGATACAATATCGAATCACTCCTATCATATTAATATATCTATTATTTCGTGTCAATATTTGGGAATCCTAATGGCCCTCCTTCAACGAATCACTTCCTAATGACTTCAGCTCATTATCTGGGAAGGCGATTTAGAAACTTCTTTTAGTACCTTGGAGCTTGCATGCCCCAATGGAAAGTTCTTTGTGTTCGACGACAGGTTCACATCATTGGCATTCGATCGAATGATTATGCAAGTGTTGGAATTCAACACATCTATTCACTCTTTTAGATTGTGTTGTTGTATCTTGAGGTCCATCTTCATTATTGGTGGTCTCTTTCATTCTTGTTAACGATTTTCATCATTGACCGGTAATCGGGTGGTTTCTACCATGTTCAACACCAACACATTTATTCACATGGCTAGATTTGTACATTGGGTTGATTGAGATCACGGTGAAGAGCCTGGGTAATTTTTTAATTTTGGTCCAGGCTGCATGGAGTTATTGATTATTCATGATTGTATACATGATCCTATCTATACGAATGGTTGCGTCCATATCATGGATCCATTTCTATGATATCTTTTAGACAGATGGATGTGACCATACCGTGGGCTCATGTGTTATTTGATGCCTAGTGCAACATCATGTGGTTAGGCATATTTATACTAGAGATGTCATATATTGTAAATTTTTGATTTGGCAATTTCTCCAAAGGTGGTCTGCATTCTTTGCCTTGGTTCATAAAGCACTTCAACCATCACTCCTTGTTCTGCCTTCAAGCTTTAGAGGGCATCTGTTACATAATAATTTGTCACCATGCTCATTTTCCCATCCCTGATCCTGAAATTCCCTGTGATGAATCATGTGCAATGTTTCCATCATCAAGAAATATGCTAACATATCCCCTTGAAGATCCAAATAAGACTTCCTTGAAAGATTACTGAAGAAAATTGGTCAAATTCCTAGTTTCCCGGGTTAATGCCCTTCCTAGTGTCATGACCACGCTGATGTCCTTATCCCAGTTCTAGTCCAACGCTGTCAGTGTCCTAATTTCTTGGAAAACCACGCAGATCCCCTTTCTCACAGTGCTTCCTCAAATGGAAGAGAATCTTTGACCTCTAGAAGCTCAAGGGCGACGAGTTATTTTTTGAATAGAGATGATAAGGTAGATCTCTCTCATTTCGGAGCTTTGATCTGATCCATGGGGGATCATCCCTTAGAAATTGGGCCTTCCTCCTCCTTTCATGGGCTCCCAACCTCTTTCTCCTTGCTATAAAGTCACATCCCTCATTCCCCCAAGTTTAGAGCTTGGTTGATCATTGTCAGACTCGTTTGAACTCTCATCCTTTTGCATGCTTGCATCGTGATTAAGCCTAAGTGCTGGGGAGAAGGAATGATTTTGAGCTGGGTGGAGGACTTATATTTTCACCTAAGGATGCCTACAACATCAAGGCCTGGTTGTAAGCTTTCCTTTTGTAATTTATCAATAATAACATGTGATGTTTGCTTTCTATATTTGTCTACAAAATTATGCAAATATTCTGGTACTCCTTGATCTGCTAGATAGCCAGTGTTTACGTTTATTATATATTGTATCACGTTTGTTGTTGGCTCTCGATCATCCACAGGTATTCACACACCATCAGTAACATGAAGCGGGCTTACAAGGATCGTGGATCGAGGTCACCATCAACATATCCAAGGATAACGATTAGAAAAAGGTATTGATGTCTCTTTCCTCTTTGCATTGTAAGCATTAGTTAAGAAAGATGATGTTAGAAAGAATCTTGTGTTGCTAAACCCACTCTAGGGCTAGAGAGATCGCCTCTGTCCGTAGAGGGGATTTATCTTGACAAAAAAAGTAAAACTCCTCTCTGCTGCGATGGGTCTTGATACACCGTATACATTTATCCCATCCCATAATTCCTTCAATTCGTCTACCAGTGGTTGTAAGTAGAAATCCATATTCTTCACTTTTCTTCTACCAAGGACTCTGAGAGCCAACATAATATGTTCATTATTCACGGACAACCATAGGGTGATATTTTTATTGATCACTGCTTCATGCCAAACTGAATAGTTGGTGTTCTGGAGGGAATATGGGTTGACGCCATCCATGGATATGTTGAGTCGTAGACTTCATACTTCATCCTTGAATTTTTTGTGTCATGTATCCTCTATATGCTTCATGGCTATTGAATCTGTTGGGATTCACATAACTCCCAACTCACTTCTGTGTGAGGCATGCCATCCTTGCAACATAGCTAATTCTTTGCATCGAAAGAGCCTTTGAACCCTTGGGATTATAGGAATGTGCCTCAATATCTCAAGAGGAGGATCACATGGTTTACCCTTATTCTTATTTTTTATCATACCTGTCATGCCCACATTTCAGACATACCTCTTTGTCTGCATATTCTCCTCTATATAGAATACAATCATTTGGACATGCATGATATGATATGTACTCAACACGCAACATTTTCAACAATTGCTTTGCCTCTTCGCAGCTACCGGGCAAGACATTATCACTCAAAAGAACCTTATCTTTGAATAACCTATAGTTGATGGACAATATTAAATGTACAATCCCAATACTTTTTTTTTTTTTTTCTAAGTGAGACTAATTCTATTAATTTATAAAAATACTGATACAAAACTGCCGCAGCTGCTGCTGTGAAAGCCAGACAGCTGGGGTTGATCAACAGAACTGTTCTTGAAAATTCTGGGTCGCCCATAGCGGGAAACCGACCCATTAAGCATAAGTATCTGGGCCGCCCATGGTAGGGAAACTGGCCATAAGTTTATACAAAACACGTAAACAACATCAACAAAAAAACTAGAAGCATCTTTCTGCCCAACAGGTGGGCAACTAGAACAGTAAAACTTGAAAAAACCAGCAGTAATTGAGCCGGGGGGTTCAACCCTCATGCTCTGAAGACATTGGTTCCTCTTCAACTCTGCATGCATATTCATTCTCGTCGCCGCTGTCCACCTTTCCTGCTTGACTGTCAGTCTTCATGTCTTGGTTCTCTGCTTCAGAAACAATGCCAATAATTATTAACGTTCATAAAATTGACCATTTTAAATGTTGATTGTGTGACAATATTTCTCAAATATAAGGGACTTGATGGTCAATTACCTCAAAATTTCCAAGAAACATGCATTTGACAAGCCAAAATTTGCTTTCAAGTTGTACAGTAACATCGTTGTCCCCAACTAGGTAGACTTTGATTGAACACCAGGTCCAAAGAGAGGGGTGGTGGAAGCAAATTTAAGGCTTTCGAAAAAGGTATCAGCGATATGAGCATCATCCCCTAACTGATCATCGTTCTGGAATGCATCTAAGAACACTGTCTCCATGGCAGTCGTATCCCTTAAGTAATCATCCATACCAACCTCTATTTGATTGGCTCCATTTCCAACTTGTGAAGAACTTCTATTGTTGTAGTCATTCCTAATTGGTGAATTTGGATGTAGTGGGAATTGAAGGTGGTTGATTCAACCATTCTTGGTATTGTTCCTCTCTGAGTTTTTCTCTTAATTCAACCTTCTCTTGAAACACTATTACCGATGAAATAGGTAACCTGACCTAAAAACGGGAAACGGGAACTCTAGCCCAAAAAGACTCAAAAAACATGAAAAACACCCCAAAAACAAAAAAAGTGTATTCCAGAACGCACTTGGTTTTTTTTGAAGGTCAAATTTCAACATTTTATAAAATTATGCTAAAAACAAAATTGTTTCTTGAAAAAAAGATTGAAAAAAAACCCTCAAAACAAAACCAGTTGATGCTGGAATAACAAAAAAAAAAAGTTGTGTCATATTTTTGACATTTTTAAAAATAGAAATAACATTTTTTTAATTTCTAAAATTCAAACAATAAAAAAAACCTAAAATTTAAGAAAAAAATAAATTTAAAAAATAAAAACATTTTAAAGCTTAAAATTTAAAAATATATAGGAATAAAAAAATAAAAATAAAAACAAAATAAAAATTTTAATTCAAACATTAAAAAAAACCTAAAATTTAAGAAAAAAATAAAATAAAAAATTTAAAGATTAATATTTCAAAATATATAGAAATAAAAAAATAGAAATAAAAACAAAATAAAAATATTAAATTAAAAAAAAAAAAGTTAAAAAAAGAAAGAAATTATAAAAAATAAAATATAAAAATTAAATTTAAAAAAGAAAAAGAAATTGTTTATTAAATTAAAAAAAAATAATAAAAAATTTTAAAATAAAAAATTAAATTTAAAGAAATATATTAAATTTTAATAAATTTAAAACTTAAAAAAAAAACATTATTTAAATTAAAAATAAAAAAATGAAAAATTAATTAAAAATAAAAAATGAAAAATAAAATACAATAAAAATATTAAATTTAAAAAAACATATATTAAAAAAACAAATAAATTTAAAAAAAAAGGTTAAATTTAAATTATAAAAAATAAAATATATATATATATGAACTTCAATTAAAAATATATATATATTAGATTTTATTAAATTAAAAAAAATGTTAATATTAAAATAACAAATTAAATTAAAAAAAATATATTAAATTATAATAAATAAATGAATAAACAAATAAATTTTGAAATAAAAAATAAATTTTAGATATAAAAGAAAGAAAAAAAACATTGTTAAAATAAAAAGTTAAAAATTTTTAAAAATCAATTAAAAATGAAAAATTGAAAAAAATAAATTAAAAAAAATATATTAAATAAAAATTAAAATAAAAAATAAAATAAAAAACAAATTAATTTGAAAATATTAAGTTTAATTAAAAAAAAAATCTAATTTTAAATCCACAATTTTAATTCAAATAAAAAAAATATAAAAATTTTATGTAATTAAAAAAATAATAATAAAAAAATAAAATTTAAAAAAAAAATATTAAATTCAAATAAATTAAAAAAAATACAAATTTATTAAATTTTAAAAAATTAAGTGAAAAAACTAAACATAAAATTTAATAATAAAAAAAAATATGAAAAAATTTAAAAAAAATCAAATAAATAAAAAAAATACAAAATTTAATAAAAATTATTAACAAAATATATAAGAAGAAAAAGAAGAAAAAAAGAATTAAAAAAAAAAGAAAAAGAATTTTTTGATCGTGGTGGCTTCGCCAATCGGCCTTCCGCCCAAGTGGGGGAGGCTGCATTTAAAAAAAAAAAAAAATTCGTATAACACACACACACACATATATATTTTTTAATTTGATTTTTTTCTTTTTGGTTTTTAATTTTTATTTATTTATTTAAATTTTATTATTATTATTATTATTTTTTAATTCAATTTTTTTTTTAAATTTTAAATTTTTAAATATATTATTATTTTTAAAAAAATTTAATATTTTAGATTAATTATTTTTTAAGATTTAAAATTTATTTATTAAATTTTAATTTAATTTAATTTATTTTTTAATCTTTTAGTTTATTTAGTTTTTCATTTTAAAAATTTAAAAATTGTTTCATTTAAAAAAAATAGTAAATTTATTGATATTTGTTTTTTAATTATTTGCACATGGTTTTTTTCATTTTTGTTTTTGTTTTTTAATGATAGTTTTTTTATTTTAATTCTTTTATTTTAATTTTCTTTTTCAATTTTAAATTTTGTTTTGTTTTGTTTTTGTTTTTTTTAATTTGTTTTTTTTCGTTGATTTTAAAATTTGTATTCTTTTTTTCCTTATTATTATTATTTTTTTAATTTAAATTTTTAAATTTAATTATTATTATTATTATTATTTTATTAAAATCTAAATTTTAATTATTTTTAAATTATATATATATATATATATATATATATATATATATTATATATATATATATATTTTTAAATTTTTGGTTTTAACTTAGAAAAAAATGTTTTTGATGTTTTTTTTTTTTTTTTAAATAATTTTTTTTTTTATTTTTTTTTATTAATTTTTGTTTTTTTTTTCTTTAAATTATGTGTTTTTTTTTCAAATTTTGTCATTTCTTTTGATATAGTTTTCGAATATTTTTGTTTTTGTTTTTTTTTTTGTTTAAATTTTTTATTTTTACGAGTTAATTTTGTTTTTTTTACATTTTTATTGGTTTTTTTTTTATTGTTTATATATATATATATATATATATATATATATATATATATATATATATATATATTTATATATATATATTTATCTAAGTTTTGTGTTTTATTACCAACATGAAAATCACTCTAAAAAAAGGCCGATACGCATCAATACGTTTCAAAATTAGCATGAAAATCACCGCTCTAAAAAAAAAGTTGATGCTGCATCAATACGTTTTAAAATTAGCATGAAAATCACTAACATTTTAAAACAAATATTCATACTTCATCAATAAAAATATTAGAGTGTCAAAAATGTGTACAAAAAAAAGGGGTGATTCTGCATCACCACTTTTCAAAATCGGGTGCTTTTTATGCTACCAAAAAAAAATAGGTAACAGTGCGGTTACCTATTTCATCGGTAACAGTGTTTCAATTTGAAATTGTCGTGGGGTGCAACGGAAGATGGTAGTTAGGTCACTCATCATCACTAGAATCCTAATAATTTCAAAAAAAATATTTGAACATGATTAGTACAATATCAATGATATCAATTATTAAGCACGTCAATGCATGATTAATTGGTTTGACATTGAAATAATTACATTATACCAAATAATTATTACCATCAATCCCCCATGATTGTGGTTAGAAGATGGCATGTTACAATTGGAAGGGTGAAGCGGTTATCCATTTTCATCTCCAATCGCGCCTTGCGGTATGCTGCTCCTGATAATAGCTTCTGACGTTTGGGAACCGTTTGAATATTTTGTGCATCTGAACTCGATTTTGAATCTGCATGAATTTGTAAATTTGTATACATTAATTTTATTCAGATTGACATGGATAAAAAATAATAATTTCAATTAGATAATGAAAATATAAAAAAATCTCAAGTAATTACGTGTGGAGATGGATAGGGATCAGAACTGATCTGCGATGGAATTTGAGAAATATTATGGAACAAGATGGATATTAAAGAGTTTTCTATTTGATATAATTATGTGATTTTCTCCTTGCATTTGAGCAAAATCAACAATAAATTTTGGTGTTCATACCTAAAAGTAATTTCGGTGCGTTAAAAAAGGAGTTTTTTTGTTTTTGTAAATTAGGAAGTTCTATTCACATTAATCATAAAAACTTGTATTACATCGTGGCCCTGGTGAGGCGCATTCACAAACATACGTCTCATAATAGAAGATTCATTTATCTATTGCACTTGGGTCTCACCCTTTGGGATGGGGAGTACAGGGAGAGGGACAGAGGGGAGAGTGCAGATGTCAGAAAACATAAGATGTTCATGAGTTGCAATTCTGGAAAAAAAGGCTTTGAGGCCTCGTACATAAAGTAAAAAAAGGAGACAGAACTAGAGATTTAGAAAAAAACAGACATGATGGCAGATGAGTTAGAGGCCTGGAGAGTGTTGCAGCTTAGCGTCGTCAGTCAAGAAATCGTCCACGCTGATGGGCCTGTTGGGAGTAACCTCATCGGAACAGAAGATCTGGCACCGACTGGAGGAGGACCCGACGCCTAGACAATCTGGCCTGGAGGAGTTCGGAGCAGTGTGATCTGCCTCTTCTACCTTGGGGCACTGGTGGTGGCGGCGGGTGGCAGACCTACTCTTAAGGAGAGCATAGTGGGGAGAGCTCTCGTCAATAAACCTTCTATGGTGCACTTCACTTACATACATGACGAATTTCTCCGTGAGGGAGTCAAGCTTGTGTTCCAAAATGTTGTTGCAGTCCTTCTGGTCCAGGAGGGCGATATCAAGGGTATTTTTAGTTTTCCAGTATAAATCAATGGCTCTGCTGTACAGGTTCTCCCAGAGTCTGGTGAGACTTGGGTCCGGAATCCAGCCGAACGCTGCATCCACCAACTCAGACGACGTATTTCTATGAAGAATGTTGGCTCTATCCTTCAATTCGGTGATGTGCTACTGCATGTCCTGGCTAGCAGTGGTTGCGAAAGTGTTAGCGAAGTTCCTGGTGGCGGTTTCGACGCGAGTCACAGGGGGACGGAAGTTGCTTGCCCAATTGGCGCCATGACTGTGGCAGGCAGGGGGGGAGGGTGAGCTCTACTAGGGGCCATGGGAGCAAGGTGAGGCGGAGCAGGGGAGGGGGAAACAAAGGAACGAGGGGAAGAACCTTGATGGGCCAGCTTCTAGGGAGATAGAGTGGTAACAAACCCGACAAGAGGAGCATGCAGGAAAGAGGAACATGCGAGGTTGGAGGGGAACATATAAGCGGGTGAGAGGTAAGGTGGATAGGGGAAGCCACGGGGAAGCGTGCCAAATACGTTGTCTCCGACTTGTGGGAAATTAATGAGGCATATGGGAGGGTACTGCTGAGCTCTGGCTACAGGAGTTCCGAAGGTGGGATTATTCATGGGGAGGGTGGCGAGAGTGAGGATCATGATTACTAAATTGGTTGAGAGGGGGAATCGAGGGAGTGGCCTGTTGTGAATCCAAGAAGCTAATGTGGGTGCATTAATTTTTGATAGATGGCGGGGCGAAGGTGTCCCAGGATGCTAAAGTGAGTCGGTTGATGTCGTTGATGCCTGTGTTGGCCAAGAAATCAACAAGCTTGTTTGCTTTGCTTCTAACGGTAGAGAAGGATATGCCCTTAGCGTTGTCAATGATGTGTTTGATTTTTTGCAGGGTTTTGTTTATGCGCCACTAGTCAGAGACTTGGTGGACACTGCGACCCTGTTGGATTTTCCGGCAGTCTTGGGTAGCAACGATAGAGTCCCCTTCGACAAGGAGGGGCCAGATGTTCTGATGGCTTGCAATGTCAAGCCCATGAGCTAAAGCCTGAAGTTCAGCTGCATTGTTGGTGGTGTGGCCAAGGTTCCCGTAGTAGATCCAAAGAATTTTGCCTTCGTGATTACGGAAAACACCTCCAAAGCCAACATTGACAGTATTGTCTTTAGAAGCACTGTTATAGTTTAGCTTGACAATGTTGGGGTCAGGAGGGTGCTATTTGAGCTCCACCAAGGAGGTGAGAGAAGCAGAGGTGTTAGAGGGACGGGTAAGGAGGGAGAGGATGCAAATATCCTCCCTCGTGGGGGGGAGGAGGGATCAAGGAGTTTGGCTATAGAGGCAGATTCTCTTAAAGTCTGTTTGATAGTATGGATGAATTTTTCTTCTCTTTTTTTCCAGGTTTTTAAAGATATGATAATTCCTTTCTTTCCATAGGGCCTAACAAATTATGCCAGGAAGAAGGTTCCAGGCCAAGTTGATGAGAGGCTGGGTGGAGAAGGAGGTTCGCCAGATGTCGAGTGAGAGGAGGATGGAGGAGGGATCTCGGTCGGAAGCTCTGAAGACAAGAAGAAGCCAATTCCAAATGTTGGAGGCGAAATGGAAATCATTTAGCAAATGATTGGAAGTTTCTGCATTGGATTTGCAAAGAGTGCAGATGGATGGGCCGATGAAACCTTTTTTTTGGAGGTTGTCTCATGTCAAAATTTTTTGGTGCATGACAAGCCAAAGAAAAAGTGCAATTTTAGGCCAATGATTGCGATTCCAAAGCCTGCTCCATTTTTTAGCTGGGGGGATGGGGGTGGGGTCGGATAGGAGATAATAGGCTTCTTTGATATTGAAGTGTCATGCTGCATTTGAACCCCATCTGAGCTTGTCTAGCTCTTCATCCTTTTGAATCTGCCTTTTTTGAAGCTCTTATATGAAGGTGGCACAAATTTGAGGGTGGTTTTGCTAAGCCAATGCAGGGGGGTCAAGCCACACCCTTTAGTCTGTGTTGTCTTCGATATTCCAGAAGTCTTTGACGAAAGCTTTGTTGAGTCTGTCCATGTGAGGTGTGATAGGTTGGTAATTGTCAGTATTGAGCTAGGGGCATTGCTCCCAGGCATCATCCCAGAACAGAGCATTCCCGCCATTGCGCACTTCCCAAAAACAATGATTTTAAATGAGAGCTCTGTTGTCCCACACCTAGTTCCAGATCGAGGAGCCTTTGAGTTGGCCCGAGATTTGGATCAGAGGGTCTGGATGATGAGTTGGAGCATACTTAGCTTTCCAGAGCTTAGCCCAAGAGGTGGTGGGGTTATTTATCCAACGCCACCAGGTTTTAGCACCCAATACTTTTCCAAGAAGGTTTGGATCTCCAAGGGCAAGACCCCTTGCTTTTTTGGGTTTGCAGATTTTTCTCCAGGCAACCATTGCCCATTTTCCCTTATTCACTTTTCCTTTCCATAGGAAGTCCCTTTGGATTGTTTTGATTTGGTTTGAGATGGATTTAGGGGCAGCGATGGCCGAATATTGATACTAAGGGATGGCTTGGAGAACAGAGCGAACAAGGACAAGTTTGACAGGGATATTTAGAGATATGAAGGTCTAGTTGGAAATATTTTTTTGCAGTTTGGTGACCAGGGATTCCTAATTACCTTTGGCCAGGGGTTTGTCAGTTAGGCGAACACCCAGGTACTTAGAAGGAAAAGAACTGAGCTGGAAGCCCAGAATGCCGGCTATATTGATGGGTTGGGAGGTATTGAGGAAAAAGAGTTTAGATTTGGTTTGGTTGACAGAGGTGCCAGAGGCAAGAGAAAAATCATTTATAATGTTCTGGAAGGCAAGGGCTTCTTTGACGGTGAGAGTGCCCATGAGGAGCATGTCATCCAAAAATTGTTGATGGGTGGTGGGGGGGTTAGAGGGATACAGCTTGAGACTAGAGACACGGCCATTGGTATAGGTGGCCGTAATGGAGCGTCCTAGACCTTCAGCCATGATAAAAAAGAGGAAGGGGAAAAGGGGTTCACCTTGTCTAATGCCACAAGAAGGGTTGATGATGGCCAGGGGAGAGCCATTGAGGAGGATGGAAAAGAAAGTCCCCGAGACTAAGGCCATGATCCATTTGATACTTTCTTTGCTAAATCCAGAGGTGGCCAACATTTTATGAATGTAGTTCCAATTGATTTTGTCAAAGGCTTTGGGCATGTCCAATTGAGTAAGCATGCCTGGTTTACTTTGATCCTTGAGGGAGTGAATAACTTCCTGAGAGAGGATGATGCTATCTAGAATTTGCCTTTATTTGATGTAAACGGTTTGGTGAGGGGAAATGAGCAGGGGTAGGATATTTTTGATATAGTTGGCTAGGACTTTGGAGATGATCTTGTAGATAACATTGTATAGGGAAATTGGCCTGAACTGTTCGGGGGAATCTGCTTTGTCAAATTTGGGAATGAAGGTGAGGAAGGTGGCATTGAAGGAATTGAGGACAAATTTTTTGATACGAGATTCTTCGACCAGGTCATATACTTCCTCTTTGATAAGGGGCCAACAAGCCTTGTAGAAATCTATAGTGAAAACATCTAGTATAGGAACTTTACCATTGGGCATCGATTGGACGACTTCCTCCACTTCAGCCATAGTTATATTTTTTAGCAGCATCTGGTTATGCTCCTTGGTCAAGATTGAGGGGATATTTTTGGTTATTTTTCAAATTTCCTCCTCATTGGAGTAGTTGGATTCAGTGAGGATGGCGCCGAAGTGCTGACTGAGCTCAATTTCAATCTCAGAGTGAGTGCAAAGGATAAGGCCTTGTTGGTTTTTAAGACTTAGGATTTGATTGTATTTTTTGTGTTGAATCATTGACCTGTGGAAGAAAGTTGTGTTCTTTTCTCCATCTTTAAGCCAACTGACTCTAGACTTTTGGCGCCATAGAGTTTCTTCCCAGGCAGCGCCCAACTTGTTTGAAGCTTTAGTTCCTCCTACTTGTTTTTCTCTGTCATCCCCTGGTTGATGATGCTATGTTGTAGGGCTTTCATTTTTATTTCAATTATGTTTCTTTCAACTATTATGTCTCCAAAGGCTTGTTTGTTCCAAACCATGGGTTTTGATTTAATAAACTTTAACTTTTGGTGGAATTTGTACATTTTTTTGCCCTGGGAAGGTAGGGGAGAAGACCACCACTCCTTCATTTTTTCCTTGAATTCTGGCTGATTGATCCAGAAAGCTTCAAACCTGAAGGGAGAATTTTTGGGGCTTTCTGAAAGCTTGATATGGAGAACAATGGACCAGTGATCTGAACTTGCCTATGGGGCTATGCTTGCTTCCGTTTCCAGGGAGAAAAGAAAGAGGTACTCAGAGAGGATAAATCTGTCTAATCCTAAGGCAATCTATCTGTCCCCTCCTCTTCTGTTGTTCCAAGTGAAGGAGGCATTTTTGTTGGGGGTGACAATGAATCCTAATTCATCAATGATGGTTTGAAAGGCAGCTGAGTCATTATCCAGTTTCCTTAGGCCGCCTCGCTTTTCCCCAAGGTCGAGAATCATGTTGAAATCCCCAGAAATGAAACTGAGGGGGTGATTGAAGGAGCTAAGATGCTTCTTTAGGTTGTTGAGCCAAGCCACTCGCTCAGAAGCAGAGTGAGGAGCGTAGACATTGTAAATGTTGATCTTGTTTTTAGTTCCAGTGATATGAAGGACCGTGGTGAGGGAATGTTTGGAAGCTAGAGACTCGCAAAGGTGGAACCGAGAGTCCTTCCAAAAATTTTCAAGGCCGCTTGCCGTTCTAGAAGGAGATATGGCCAAGCTGTAGTGGTTTATAAAGAAAAATTACTGAATGGAGTCCATGCTGTTTAAATTGTTTTTTTTTTCCTTGAAGTAGTACAATATCAGGCTTTTTAGAGGCTATCTTGGATTTAAGGATCCTTTTATTTTTGGATTCAAAACTCAGAATCTCCACAGTCTTCATGACGTTTCGGGTCTAAAGCAAGACCCATCTTCAGGACAAATCTGCTAATAAGAGAAACAATTTGTGTTAAATAAATAGAGGAAAAGATGACAGGAAAATAGAACCGATCAGTTATTAATTTACTAATTTAATATCTAAATATTTTCAATTTATTTTTATCCATATTTATTGCTAGGACTATTCAGTCCTCTTATATTCTAGGATGTACAAATCATAGGAACAATTTTGGGGGGAGAGAGATATCCCTTACCTTTCCTTCATTGACGAGGCGAATTCCAAGCTCTTGAAGGAGTTGGTTGTTGGTTTTCCTGCCTCTTTTGCGATTCTACCCTTTTTTGATGTGTTGGCTTGCCTTTAGGTTTGTCGAAATTCCTCCAGCTATGTTTTTGCCTTTGTTTTGGTGCTCTCGTTGCCTCTGCATACCTTGTTGTGGTATATAGGCCTCCTCAATTTTCTGTATTTGTTCGATGGGGATTACTTCTATTCCATTCACATTCCATTCTTTTACAATTTTTTGTAGGTCCATTCCCATTAGGACTTGCCAAATCTCTCTTTCCTCTAGGGTTGGTATGTCCTGTATGCTTTCCATGTCTGTGTCCTCTTTAGGTGTGGTGCCATATTGTGTGAGAGTGATTGTTGCTTCCATTTCCTTGATGCCTTTTTCCAATGGTGTTTCCTGCTTGGTATTTGTTTCCTTTTCCAGATTATGTTGCCATGTTTCCTCCTGAAGCATAGTTAGGGCTTCAAACTTGTTTCGCTGGGAGAGCATTGGAGGATCTTTCCTTGTGTACGTTCTTTTGTTTTACTTGTGTTTGCTGCCTGCTTTGGTGTAGCCTTGGTAATATTTTTTCCCTGCTTGATCCTCCTTTGCTGGAGTTTTTTTTTGTGGGCAGTCTCTGAAGAGATGTCCGTGCTCATGGAATTTTCTGCAAATAAAAGGAATGTGCCCATAGTCTATGTTTTGAGTCCATATGTCGTCTATGAAGTTTAGTCTGATAGCTTCTAGTAATGCTCCGAAGACGTCTATGTAGGCACAAAAGCAGGAGTAGGAGATATAGTGACCATTTTTTTTGCCTTATGATATTTTTATGTATTCTCCAAGTTCATCCCCAATGGCCTTTAGAAAAAAGGGTGCCCAGTAATCTGTGGGTAGAGAGTAGAGTCGTATCCAAACCAGAACCCTAGTGAAGTATTCTTTGTCTCGAGTGAAGTTTTCCTTCCAGAATCTCATATATAAGCTTGCTGAGTTGAAAAAGTAAGGGCTGCCTTCAAATATCCTATCCCTGTCTTCCAAGAGGGCGAAGACCACCGTGAAGAAGCCTTTGGACCCTAGTTGGAGGTCGATCTCTCCTTTGGGGCTCCATTTGGCATGGATCCATCCTTTTAGGGCTCTTTTTGTGGGCCAAATTCCCATGAATTTACAAATGATTACGTGTTATTGCATATATTCTTGGTAGACGGTGACATTCAGATCTTGAATGATTATTTCTGGGATTTTCGTTGCTTTAGGGTTGCATGCGTTTTGATTTTTAGCTCCTTCCTATGCTTCCCTGTTTTCTTTCGTTTCTAGCCCTTCACCTTTAGAGGGAAGGAGGTTTTGATTCACTGTGGCCGTTGTTGTTGAGGCAGTGGCAGCCGATGCTCTAGTCGCATTGGAATCCATGGCAACCTGGCCATGGTCATGTAGAGGAGGGGTGGGCCACATCTCCTTGTTCGAGCAAGTAGTGGCAGAGGCGGAGGTGAGGCGTGTGAAAAAGGAGACATTGTGCTTGTGAGAAAACCCTGTAGCAAGATCTCAGTAGGATGGAGCCAGCGGGCCTCCATCCTGCTCCATTAAGGGAGCCTGAGGTGAGATCATGCAAGTCTACAATGGCAGCGTCGTAGCCAGTGGCTGAGAACGCAGTGCAATAGGGTGTGCAGAGCGTTAGCTAGGTTTTTTTTTTCAAGTCGAAAACTCCAAAAAAGGAGTTATTGTTATCAATTCTAATGTACTATTAAACGCACCAGTGCGGTTTTATTACCGGACGCACCGGGGTAGTTAGTTAACACACACACTGAATATCGGGAAAAAAAAAAAAAAAACGCAACTTTATTTTTTTGAAATGAAAAAAAAAGGTAAACTGAAAGATGAGTGGCAAATGATTTTCAGAAATCTAATTTCATAAAAATTTCATTAAATAGTAAAAGCTATTCATTATTTCATTATTTTTTCCAAATTTTTTAGGGAGGGATTTGCACGAGAGACATTCCTGGAGAAATAGAGCACTGTGGAGTAGCAAAATACCTTCGAAAAACAACACTATTTAGAGAATTATAATTTGAAACATCTAGTGATTCACACAAAAATCCTCTAGTATAGTAAAAATGTTAAATTTTACTGTAATAAATTTTTTTTTACAGTTTCTTTTAGATTTAATACATGCATAGTAATTTTTTTAAATTTTACTGTGCATTTTAATAATAAAATAATTTACAATCTCTATTCATATTTAGATTTAATTAAAATCTAGAAGAAAAAAAAAACAAAAAAAATCCATTCTTACGTTAAACCCTTGCTTCTTCTTGTTTATGTGACTGCAAAAATTCACAATTAGGGATTTTCATTTAAGATTTATAGGGTTTGTATTACTATATATATAGGTGTTTGACATCTAACCTAGGGGACCACTTGCACATTCAAATCCCAAATCCCAATCAGGTCTCCTATTGAAAAAAAGCACTGTACAATGTTTCTACTGTAGTGGCGGTGTGTTTATAATAACATATCGCATCGTGATCGTTTAATTTTTTTTCCCATTGTCGGTGCTAAAATGCGAACCTCACTAACACCGGTGCGATTAAAACGATAAACCCACCGGTCCCTTAATTTAGATAAACACACCGTTTTCTTGATTTTTTTTTTTTACTTGAAAAATACGTGATTTATTAATAAAATATATTAATGAATGGTGCAGGTTTTATATTGATAAAAAATGGCTGACAAGAGTTCAAGTAACAAAAATACTGATAGCACATCCAGAAAAGAAAAAAAAGACAAGTTCTTTGTAAATTCTTTACAAAAATTATTATTTTTAAACTATATGTAAGTTTAACTAATATGTATTGTTTAGTGTGTGTCATGCAGAGTCACAAAATGACGAAGCTTGATAAGATTCTTTCTGATCTAAGACTAGAGGAGCGTAAAATTTTGATGGAAAAATTGTAGAAGGATGAATAAGGTGAATGAAAAAATACTATCGTTCCAATATGAGTTTCTTTTTTGAATTTTCATTAATAATATACTTAAAAATATTAGATAATATGTTTCAAAAAATCTATTAATTCAGATATGTTTAATGCTCTACAGGGGCCAATAATGAATGAAAGGAATGTTTTTCAAAGAAAAGAAAATAAAAAATAAAAAATGCAAATGAAAACGAATTGCTCCTAAGCTCATCTGGAGTGGTGTTGGAGGTTAACAAAAGGGGGGAAAACATTTACGAAACTTTGAGGGATCTAGTGGAACGAATGTATAGACATTATTTCCACCTACAATACAAAAATCAATCCAATGATTCCAAGAACCAAATTTTATTTAAATTACAAGAAGAGTTTCTAGAGAATTGGTCAATGAGACATGTTCGACTTTTAATAGCAAAAACGTACAACAACAAAAAAGAAGCATTGAAAACGTAATAATTCTTAAATGTTTTTTCTATATATATATATATATATATATATATATATATATATATATATATATATATTACTACAAAGAAATCATTTATAAATATCACTTTTGTTATATTTAGTTTTCATATATCAATATAAAAATGAAATAGTTTATTGTCATGTTACTTTTTCAGAAAGATTAAGAAAATCTGAAAGGATGAACGAGCTGATATCAGAAATATGCCAGTAGGAATGTTCGAAAAGGTGTACAAGGAGATGGTCAAAGAAATTGACATAATTGCATCGCACGAGGATCAATCTCAACAACAACGTGCTTCAAATGTAATATGTAATCATTGAATTTTTCGATTAGGTACAATAAATAAATAATTTAACATTAAATATTAATTTTCAAGAATTTTATTGCAGAAAAGAAAATAAAATGGAACCCATTCAACACATAAAATAAGACGACAAGGAAGAAAATGGTTGAAATCTAAGTTTGTGAGTAATTGTTAATTCCTTATAACAACTTAACTAGATTTCATTTTTGTATATTTTAAAGTTGTTTTACCACAATCATCATTGAATGTCTTTAAACATGTGCTAACATACAAAGAAGAACCATCAGAAGAATTGATTGACATTGGGTTAAATATGGGTTGTCAGTATATGTGGGCATATCAGAAATTAATTGTGGAATTTATAAGTATCTATCTTGTTTTACTTAGCTTTGGCTATAATCAATATAACAAAAAAATCTTTTATATTAAATCTATGATTTTTTATGGGGTATAAAACTTGTAGGAAACAAAGTATGGAACTGCGTTGATAAAAGTATTGTTGAAAGAATGCATGAAATTTGGTTTTGAAAGAATGTGGATAGTTCACGAGTCAATTCTTGCTATGGTACATTTCTTTTCGATTTACATTGATGTATATTATTTAATATTGAAATTTTCATTATTCTCACCAATGTAGATACACTCATTACACTTTATTTTTATGTTTGTAGATGGAACTTAAAGAAGAAGAAAACAATCAACACAATGAAAAAAACATTCCTCCAAATAACCCAAGTTATGGAAGTAGCTCGAGCAGTGACAACAATTCCAGTGAAGAATGATGATCAATATGTTTGGATATCAAAGCAAGACGTTGTATTTTTTGAAATATTTGTATGTGAAATCAGACATTTTTTTTAATTTAATGGACATAGTGTCCCAATTTTTTTCCCATGGAAAAAATCATAACTTTTTATTGAAATAAAAATTACATTCTTTACATACACCTATGCGGTGTATTCACTTTTTATATAAACCACCTAATTCTGCATCCCATTGGATGTCCACAAAAATCATACTTCCGTGCTTAGATATGATTTTTAAGAGAGTTTTGATAACTACTCAGATCGCTGTAAATAAGTGCATGTATGTATATATTATAAAGTTTGTTGATTTGTTATGTTAAGTCTTCTTCATTCTTTTTCTGATTTTTGAGCCCAAGTATCAAATAAACAAAGTGTCAGCCGGTGCTTATCTGATCACTTAATCATCCAAGGGCCCGTGGTAGTAACTGAAGTGTTCGTGGGCCTTATTTTCATTAACCATCCAAGGTCCCCGATCACGGATCACGACCTCCTTCGAGAGGGCGTCCGCTCCTTGGTTCCGTTCCCTATATACATGTGAGCATTGAAAAGTGTTAAAAACATCCTTCAAGTGGTGAATTTCCTCAACAAAAGAAATGAGATTCACATTTCGTCACTGTTGAGTTCCATTGGTCCAATTTATAACGAGTTTTGAGTCTCCAAAGATGTGAATATGTGTGCATTTTTTTTGGATTGCAAAGTGGAGGAGCCATATTCAAGCTTGAACTTCTTCCAGATTATTTGAACCAACACCTAAACCAATTTGAACCTCAAAATGATGAGTCAGATTCATATGTAAAATAAAACCACAGCCACTCTATTGACCTTGATGTTGGGAGGCCCCGTCGAAATATCCCCAGGGGTTATTGTAATTTGGAGTTTCAGGAATGATCACCTAGGTGGCGAGATCTTATTTTGTCTAGGGAAAATGTCCAAGGATTTCCAGGCACTTGGATTCCACCCTCTCTGGAGTCATACCTTGTTTTAAAAAGTGGTATCATTTCTCGCCAGCCAAATTTCCCAGAGAATCAGAAGAGGGAGAGCGCGAGCTTTCCTAAATTCAAGATGTTCATACCATCATCTCTAGGATGAGGAGATATCCTAACCAGCCCAGATGTGTTGAATTCCGGTTGCCAATTCGCATGTCCTCCAAGTAGCTAAGAAGAAAGGGCAGTTCATGAATATGTGGGAGATGGATTTGTTTTCATTTTGACAGAGGCAACACCATCCAGGCCCTATCATGAATATTTTATGGAGAATCTCCCAAACAGGAAATTTATTTTCCAGGATGCGCCACATGAAGATTTTATGCTTTGCCGGGCATCGAGATTTCCACAAGGATCTCCAACACCATTTAGGTTCAGCGTAGTTACCGGAAGAACTCAGGTATTGGTAACCCAACTTGGGTGCATTCAGTCCAAATGGTGAATGGTTCCATATTAACTCTTCCAGTTGATCCTTAAGTTGAATGTGGCTTCGTCGGAGGGCGGCAACATATTGCAACCAGTGTTCCAACAGAGCCTCTTCTAGAGCCAAGTCATGTGCATACTTCCAACCTTGATGGAGAAGGGTTGTAGTTCGAGGATCAATGGCCTGTGCCAATGAAGTGACTCCAATATTATGAAGGTGTTGAATAATAATAATTGGCATCCGATGTCCCAGGTTACTACCCGGCCATGGGTCTTACCAATCCTCACATCCTATCCATTCCCAATATTCCAAGCCAACCCGTTGCCAATAATGCTAAACATGTTCAATATTTCTCTCCACATGATCGATGCATTGTTCCTTGATTTAATAGGTAATCTGATCCAATCCAAGAGAGAGCGGGGAGTAATGTACTTCTTGTAGACCACCTTAGTCCAGAGGCTATCCATTGAAATCGATCTCCAACCCCCTTGGCTACGAGGGCTTATGAAAATAAATGCAAGTTATTCAAGCCCCAACTTCCCAGATTTTTTGGAACGGCTTCTTCCAACCTACCCATGGAAGTGTATTCATGTATGCTCTCCCTACACAAAGGAAAGTGAAACATATGCACTGAATTTTGTCCAAGATACCTTTTAGTATCCAAGCTAGTGAAGCCTAGTACACAGGAATGGTTTCAAGCACTGCTTTGATAAGGACCAAACGCCCTACTTGAGAGAGCTAGCGAAAAATCCAATGTTGTATTCGTTTTTCGAACTTGCCCACTAACCACATCCAGTAATTATTGGTATAGTGGTTTGTCTTAAGGGAAAAACCCAGATATTTTAGTCCATCATTGACGGAGGACATTTGAAAGGGGAAATATGTTCTCAGAAAGTGCATTTAACCCTCGTTCAATTCATGAGTAGCAATAGTTGATTTTTGCTGGTTCACCATCATGCCTGTTGCTATACCAAATAGGGAAAGTACATCTTTCAAATGCTGAATCACTGTTCTGCTTCCATTACAAAAGATTAAAATGTCATCAACAAATAGGAGGTGTGTGATGGTGAGAAGCCTTACTAGGTGAATACCTTTGAAATTTCCTCGACGAGTCTCCTCTTTTAAGAGTCGGCTCAGACCTTCTGCTACAAGAAGGAATACAAGTGGAGAGAGTGGGCATCCTTGGCGAAGTCCCCTCTGTGGATGAAAAAAGGGGAAGCCACTCCATTTATCAAGACAAAAAATGAGACTGATTGAATACATTCCATGATCCAGTTGATGAATCCAATAGGGAACCCTAGATGAATCAGAAGAAGTTTTATGTAAATCTAGCATACCCGATCATAGGCTTTGGAAAGGTCGATCTTGAAGATGGATCCTTTTATGCCCTGTACTCTCATACTATGAAGCCCTTCCTGAGCCACTCCAATAGCTTCGTGGATCTGTCGACCCTCTAGGAAGCCAAATTGTTCTCTGGATATATGTCTGGAAAGAATGGGATTTATCCTTCGTGAAATGATTTTTGAGATGACCTTGTACACAACATTGCATAATTAGTTGGGCCTGAAGTCATCGAAGGTGGAAGGAAAATCTAGTTTAGGAATAAGAGCAATGAAGGTGGATTTGAATGCAGGCAGAATGCGTTGGGTGTGTCGGGACTCCTCAACCACCGCTAGGAGTTCAGGGCCTAGGAGTTCATACAAGCTTAAGAAGAATTCAATACCCCACCCGTTTGGACCAGGGCTTTTGTCTTTTGGAAAGTATGGAGAGCATATTTCATTTCGTCTTCCGAAACCTCTTCAGAAAATGAGTCTTAGTCTTCTTCATTTACAAAGGACGGGAAAAGAGTGGCAACCCTGACAACTTCAGTGATAGAAACTTCCTGAGGAGCCCTGAAGAGGCCTTCAAAGTGGTTTATCCCAAGGGAAACCAAATCCTCAAAAGTTGACACTTCCTGATCATCCGAGTTCTTCAGGTTCCAAATGGTATTTTGTGCCTTTCGTCCCCTGGCATAAGCATGGAAGAAATTTGTGTTTTCATTGCCACATTCCAGCCACAGGGCCCTACTCCAAAGACACCATTCCACCTCATGATTCGAAATAATTTCTTGTTTTCTCTTTTACAAAAGTAGTAGGGCGGCCTTGGATTCATCAGAACCAAAGCTCTCATTTGTTCTGTCCTAAAAATCCCGGATTTTCAGTTCAATCTCACATAATTCTTGGGACTCCCCTTATTCTTCTCTACAACTCACTGGCGCATCGCAATTTTGACATTCTTCAGGTTTGATGTGAACTGTTCAGAAGTCGAAAAAGCAACATCGGCTCGATAGGGAATCCAAGTTTGCTTGAACAATTTTAGGAATGAATCCTCCTTGATCCAAGTGGATCTCATCTTGAAGTAACCAACCAATTTATTGAAGGCCCCAACGAATTGTAGGAAAATTTGAGAATGATCCGAGATGTCAGAGGTCCCAGTCCAATGTGTGAACTGTGGTATGTCATCCAACAATGATTCTTCAACTAGAAACCGGTCCAGTATCTTAGCAATCCAATCATCTCCCGTGCATCTATTTCTCCAAGTGGATTTCTATTTTACTGGAGCCACCAAGTGTTGAAAAGTTAGAAAATGTGTGAAAAATTCTGTGAGGGCATCCGGCCCGACATGAGTCCCCCATGATTCCCCAGCTCCTAGAGAGAAATTCAAGTAACCTCCAATGATCAAATTCTTAGGACGGAGGAAGGAGTGAAGATGAAAATTGTTCCAGAATTTAACCCAATTTGTAGATGGTCCATAAAGATTAAGAATGTGGAGTTCACTTCCCAGCTCCTCAGAGAAGATAGTTCCACTGATACCCCCACCAATAAAACAGAGATCAATAATTTTTATGTTCCGGGACTTCCATCCCAGAGTCAGACCACCCGAATGGCCACGGGTGCCATGCGTAGTAAAATTCCAACCAATAAATCTTATGTTCCGGGGATTCAAGCTCCACTAAGCGCTTTATGGCAAGTTTTTTATGGGGACCAGCTAAATCCCTACAATTGAGGGACATAAATTTCATAGGGTGACCTCGCCCTGGGTTCCTGCTGCTCTAAGCGCCCACTGAATGGAGGATTGTTTACCAGAGGCCAATTATTGCATAGCCTATTCTTGTGTCTTTGAGAGATGTGATTTCCTACCACGGCCATGAGGTTCCGATTTCTAGGAGAGTGAGCCCAAACCCCTGGCTAGGGAGTTGCTATCGGAAGGTGAATGGCGTGGTCGAAGGTTGTATCTTCTTCCCCCCAGTATCTTGGGACAAAGAGGATGAGGAGTTTGATGAGTCATATGACAAGGATGATTGAGTGATTGTGGCAGGGGGGGTGGGGGGATAGGATATAGGGTTGAAACCACCGGTGGGGGGAACAATGGAACTGGGCCAGATGAAACCCGAATACTAGATGAAACCGAAGTTGTGCCGCTAGGTACATTAATGGACGAAACAAAAGAGGAGATGCATGAAAAGGGACATGGAACATGTGTCGAACCTGAGGAAGGAACCAGGAGTGCAGGAACAATCATTGGAGATGCTGCGTCATGAAATGTTGATGGATCGATGGATGGAATATCCTCCACCGGATCCCCTGTCATTGGAAGTGTTGGAGAGATTTTTAGTGTTGCCGCGGAAGAAGGATTCGAGACTTGGACATTGACTTCCGGTGCAGCAACAGGTTCTGGTGGAGCCTCGAAATTTCTTTTTTTCGGAAGGGGAGGGCACATTCCTTTAGAAGGTTTCCATAGGCATAACACCGACGGTAGTGGAACATAACCCCTTCGAAGTCCAGGATTTGTACATTTTTCTCACCGAGCCCGAGATCCATATAAGTCGACAAACCCTTCCTAAGATCTACCTCGACTAGGATGCGTGCCATCGTTTTGATTTCAGTTTCTTCATAAGATGAATCATGGGCCAAATAATTTCCCACTCCCATCGCCTAAATCTTAAAGATATTTGGGTTCCAGAAGTTGAAGGGGAGCTCTGGAAGCTGCATCCAAACCGACACTGTTTCCGTACATTCCATTTTTTCATTGAACAAAGGAGTCCAGAATTTGAATAGGATTGGCGAAGGATCAATATTCCAGACCTTTAGCAGAACATGAGATGCATCTTCATGGGAGCGAAAGATTAATTGAATCCACCCCTTTGTTCCCATTCCAATATTCAACTGATAATTGAGAACGGGGATCAGCTCCATGTCAACCCATTTTTGAACTGTGGAAAAATGAAACAATCGACCACATGCGCGCCCCACAAGAGATTTTTCTCCCAATTCGACTGCATTTCCCAACATGATTTCTTCACCCAGAGAAAATGGTGGTTTTTCCCTGGCTGCAGACTTTACACACACATATTTCTTCTTTTTGGGTTCGCTATCTCCCCCTTTCGATATAGCCTCCGGCGAAACCGTAGCTGAAAATGATTCCAGAGCAGGCGGGGGTAAGGTGCTCTGATTTGCAAAAAGGTCTTCGATTAGTGTTGGAGGAGTCTCATGATTCAAAGGTATTCGCGACGGAGTAGCATCCACTAGGAAATCCTCCAATAATCCATCAAGCGGTTTGTTCAGGGGAGGGATCTCATATAGGGCCAGGCCCAAATGCGGCACTGGAGGCGTCCATGGAGAGGATCTTGATGGGATGTTGACAGGGATTGATGCTTCTGGATATGAGGTGCCAAAAGTGTAAAAACCTAAAAGAGGAGAAGAAACCACCTCACAGCCTATAGGAGGCTGTAAAAAACCCGAATCCGAAGTCGTGTCAAAGGCAGGATCTGTCCGGTGTCTAGGAGCCCAAATATCTCACGTATCTTCTGGGTGGGGTTCATAATGAACTAATTCCATTTCTGCCATCTGTCCCTGGTAGTTATTGCAAGGCTCCAACTGTCCTCACCCAAACCCTAGAAGAAAAAAACAGATCTGCAGTTTGTGCTATTGTCCACAGATCCTTTCGAGAGGCGCTCCGACTGCAGGTCCTTCGAAAGACTTTTTACTTACACCAAATAATGTTCAATATTGCAGCAGATCGCAATGTCGGAGGTTTCCAAACTTCAGAGTTCACAACTAATATGATATATCGCATTGCGCCCATTTGATATTCCATAGATCGCTGATTGCTATTGCATGTGATATCCGATATTGATCTCATTTCGCATATCTCCCTCCAAACTTCACCTAGTTGTCCATTGCGCAATACCCATTTGGTATTCCACCGATTGCCAATTGCTATCGCATCGCACTGATTTCCCTCAGATCTCCCGCAGATCATTTTTTTCCACCCCAAGCCAATCGTTCATTGGAAAATATTTATTCAGATAAAGATCCATTGTGTCCCAATTGAAAAAAAAATGGTTACTAATAACTGTCCCATTTTGTATGGCAAAGTGTCTCTTATTCACACACACACACACACACACACACACATAATAATAATAATAATAATAATAAAATATGTTTTGATTTATTCTATTGCGTTCTCCATTGTCACTATGAAATGTTACAACACTAATTAAATATATGGATGATTAAATATTATAATGAAGAGATGCGAAATGTGATGATATAAAAAATTCATCCAAAAATCACATTCAAATGCGCTAATAAAAAATTAATTGATATGATTACTGTTATAAGATATGTGTCAATTTTTGATGAATAAGTAATTTTAAAAAATCACAATAATTGCACTGTCATAGGTCGATGTTTCTAAAAAATAGAAAATGAACATTGGTGTGTGTGTGAGATATTGCGCACCGGTACGTTTCTATGACCTATGAGCACCGCACCAAATACCAATACCAATTAGAATGCCCGATGTGCTTTATTGACGACTACGACCCTGATAGATAGGTGTTGCATGCACCAGTATGGTTTTCCTTTAATGCGTTGGTGCATTTTTACACCTTAACGGCTTGGGGCATGCACACAACCCATACACAACAGGAGGATAGAAGGTGCATGCAACGCACCTGTGCATTCGTATTTGTAACGCACCAGTATTGTTTGCATTAAATGCCTCAGTTCTTTACAACTATAATCAGAATAACATCGATGCATGCACCTTCTATCAGCCAGATGCATATTTGTTGGTGACATGCACCGGGACGTTGTGTATGTAAACGCTCTAGGGCTTTAGAAATTTGTTTTCCTTCCTGATGCTTGGTATGTTTACAACACTGGTGCGTACCATTTAAAACACACCGGTGCATTCACACATGAAGCATGCACCGATAAGAAAAACATCCATAAAAACCTTCGACTGCGCAATTTTTTTTAGTTGTGTTGAAGTTCCGTTACTAGCTCCGTTAAAACCTCTGTTACCAAAAACAAATGTTGTAGCAGATGTTTTTTTGAAAAATTTGGCCAATTTTATAACACTAGTAAAGACCTCCTTTATAACCTATACTAAATGGTATTTTCCTTGTAGTGCCACCTCTTTATGCAATGTCTCCTACAAGATAATAACAAAAAACATTTACAAATAGAACAAAACCTCTCCTTCCTATGTTAATCTCATAAAATCAAGCAAGATTCATTCATAAAAGGAAATCATAGATAATATTATTTCAGTTCAAGAGGAAATCCATTCAAGTGAATTGAGAGGGGAAAAAGGATTGACCATCAAATTAGACATGGAAAATGGATTCAAAAGTGTTAGACAAAGTTTCATCCTTGATGTTTTTCACAATTTTGGGTTCAATGTAGAGTTCATAACTTGGATCTCAACTTGCATAAACTCCCATTGTATGTCGCCACTAGTAAGTGGGCATTCAGCTGGATTTTTCAAAGTTGCTTGAGGCCTTTTTCAAAGCTACCCCTTATCCCCACTCTTATGCATTCGATTGGCAGATTACTTAAGTAGGGAAATGGAATATGAAAGAAGATCTAGTTTTCTTCCAGAAATCAAAATGGTTAGAGGCGTCATGGAGGTAAACCACATCTAGCTTGCAGATGATACAATTATGATGGTGGGGGGGGGGGGGGGGTGGGGGGGGAGTTTCAACTATAATAGTAGCTAGGTTCAACACAATGCTAGAATAATTTGTCTAGGCTCAAGGAGGTTTAATAAATAAGAAAAAAAAACTTATACTTAATTGGAATGCCTCTTGCCAGAAAAGAAACAATCCAAACAAAGTTGCAAATTCCTATTAGGAGGAGTGGAAATCCTTCAAATGTTTAGGAATTCCAATTAGTTTTAAAGGCTCTCCCTCACAAGTTGCATCTTGTCATCGATAAAATAAAGATGAATTTTCTTCAATTGAGAGCCCAATGGCTAAACCTAACAATAGGAAGGCTAGTTTTATTAAAAGTTATTTTGTTTGCACTTCCCATTTTTCAAATTTTTGCATCTCTTTCCCGTGCAAGCCAAAACTCAATAGCCTAGGAATTGATGAAACTTGTATGGAAAAGAGGCAAAACAAATTCTAAAATATTCCACCTAGTCACTTGGGCAATGCTCAGACCTCCTATGAAACATAATGGTCCAGGTTTTAAAGGCCCTTCCCTCGTGAACTTGGTTTATGGAGGGGGGGGGGGGGTGGGGGGGACTATTATGGAGGCTAATATCTTATGATTACAACTAGTGGAAGTAGGTAATACATCAGACATACCTTATTGTTGAAAAATGCAGCAACAAATTCTCAATTTGATTTTTCCTGATTAATTTGAGAAATTTTGAATTTCCACATCAACAAACAATCAACTTGGTTGATGTTAACTTGTGTGACATGGCTTGTGTCACCTAGTTTACTTCGAGTTTGAGGATTTATAGTTCAGTTAAGCATGTGTGATTTATAATTTGTAGCAATCAAGGTCAGTTATCTAAGGTTGTTTTTAGTTAAACTAGTTTTAACTATTGAAGGAAATAGTGGAGGGTCAGTTGTATTGTGGGACTTCAGTCAAACTCAGTGATCATCTAGTTAACTGATCAATCAACCGAAAATAACTGGTGCATGTAGAGAATATGAGTTCCTTGGGATTGATGGATACTCTAAGGTAGTGTAACATCGATTGTGGACTAATATTGAGTGTACAGGTGTTTCATGCAGTGAGATGACCAGCTTAGGGAATTGCGCAATCCATTTTGGAGAAAATCCTAAATAATAGGGGAAAAAGTTTCTCAAGGAGAAGTGCAAGGAAATAGGAGCTCAAGCAGAGGCAAAAGTTGTCTAAGTCTGGGCCAAAGCTTCTTAGTGAGCAAAGAGATAGGTTATGTACTTGCAGGTTGTGCTTATTTGAGTAAATAAATTGTAATACATATATATTCATTTGATTAATGCAGGAATGCATTGGGGTTTTTAGGAGATTGCTTTCCCCAAAGGAAAATAATCGTTGCATGTGTGTTATTTATTATTGCTCGTTTGAATTTTTTTCTATATTGTGAATTAATTTCCGCAGAGTAGTAGAGTAGGTTTTTGTCTTATGATTTTGATTAAAACTTCATGAGAAATTGCAAATCTACACCATAATTTCTGCATGGTATCAGAGTTGGATCCACATTAGAGTAGGATCTTCGAATTTGTTTCTCAGGAGGTTTGAATTTTAATATCAGTGCAACAATATTTATTTAGAGCTGAGAAGATGGCCTTCAATGGAATAAGGCTAGAGTATGCCTTGGAAGGCACCTCTAATTTTGTTGCATGGAAATATTGCATGGCGGTGGTATTGGATGACAATGGATTGCTAAAATACATCAAGAAAGAGGTTTCACAACCACTGGAATCTGATTCCCAGAACCGTGCTCAATGGAATAAAGATGTAGTCAAGGCGAGGAGAATAATCTTGGAGGGAAGATGGGATCACATTGTCTCCCATATTCAAGGAAAATAAAATTTGCTCACAACGTGGAAAGCACTGACATAATTGTTATAGAATAAAAGTGACTACAGGAAGTTGGAGCTCAAGCATAAATTTCAAATTATCAACATGCAGAAGAATGACACAATTCCACAATATTTGAGTAGGTTCACACTATGTCACGATGAAATTGGCGAGGTTGGTGTTAATGTTCCTGAAGAAGACTTGGTAAGTCTAGCCCTTCCGGGCTTTCCCAAAAGCTGACATAGTTATCAAGATTCGGTGAATGGGAGGGAGAAACTACTGAATTGGGAGTGCTTATGATCTAATTTGGTATAGGAGGAAATAAGGCAAAATACCAAAGAGGAGACCTCATCAAAGGGTGAGGATGAAGAAAAAATTACATTGGATAGAAAGGAAAAGAAGGGAAAATGGAATAAATCTCAATCCAAACTAGAGTCCTCAAGGGTGAAATAAGAAATATTTTTCAAAAATTAAATGCTTCATTGTCATGAATTTGGGCACTATGCGACAGAGTGTCCATACAAGAAGGAAAGCAAGAAGACCCAATAGGAGCAGTAGGTGAATCCTCGGCTTCACAGTTTGAGCTTGGCTTTACCCTCATTTCGTCCATGGGAAACACAATGATGGGGAGCATGTGGTACTTGGAATCAGGTGCATCATTCCACATGACAGGGTGTAGAGACTTTTTCAATGACTTGGAAGAAAAATATTTGTAGATGCACATCAAGATGGGGACAACAGAAGGTATAATGTGACCAGGTTTGGTACAATCACCTTTCATAGGGATTCATACTCCCCCATTAGGCTCAAAGATGTCATGTTCATTCCGGGCCTAAAGAAAAATATCATGTTTGTTGCAATTTTGGAATATTGTGGTTATGATGTGATCTTAAGCAAAGGAAAGGCATTCCTGTGATACATAGCCATGGGATAGGTGAAGTAGATCGAGGTTCATGTGAAGAACTTGTACAAGCTACATGTGAAAGAATATGTTGCATTAAGCACAAAGGCAGAGAAGGTGTAGAGCCGCGATTTCGATGAATTTTGGCATAGAAGACTTAGCCATTTGCATCATGGTGCCATAAATATCATGAAACATATAACCATAGGCCTCCTAAAAGGAGCACTCAATCAACATGATGTATGCAAATGATGTACTTTGGGGAAGTACAAAAAGTCCACATTACATGAGCAGGACAAAAAAGCACACACAGTCCTAGAAAGGATCCCCTTAGATGTTTGTGTAACTTTCTCGACAACCTCTATTGTTAGGCACAAATATTTTGTCATTATGACTTCTCACGAAAGTGTCAAATATTCTTTATGCGGAAGAAGGAAGAGGCATTATCCAAGTTTGTAGAGTTCAAGGCACTGGTTGAGAAAGAAACCGATAATAAGGTGATGGCTCATAAGAGAGATAATGGAGGTGAGTACGTTTCAAATAAATTTAAAAATTTATGTGCAAAAGAAGGCATTCGATGAGACTTGACCACACCCCACAACCCATAGCAGAATTAGGTGGTCGAGAGAAAGAATTGTAGCATTATGGGAGTAGCAAGGGAAATGTTGCATGACCAAGGTCTACCTCTACAGGAAGCATGAAACACACTAATCTATTTGCAGAACCAGAGTCCTCATTTGATTATGCGCATGATTACACTGGAGGAGGCTTTCTTGGGGAGAAATTCGTATGTGTCGCACTTCAGAATTTTTGAATCCTTTGTCTACTTCCATGTATCCAAATAACCAAGGAAGAAGCTAGAGCCAAAAACATAATTGGGTGTATTTTTGGGTTACACATAAACTCTCCATAACTATCGTGTGTACTTGCCATCCCTCAGAATGATAGTTGTGCGAAGGATGTAAAATTTTATGAGGAGAAAGTGATGCGATGCTCTCTTGAGAGGGAGCTTCAGATCCCACCAGAATATGAGCTTTTAGCTCCAAAGGAGGAACCTCAATAAGTTGTGTACCAAAAAAAAAATTATGAGTTGAGAGTGGGGACATTCAATCAAGCAGAACCATCCAAATAAAGTATAAAAAGGACCAAGGAAGTTGAGAGACTTGTAAAGGATGCGAGGGAGAATGTGGGTGATCCTTGAAATGTGCACAGGCAGAGACAGTCACCAGATCGGTACACAGGTTACATGGCTCTAATGACAGAGCTTGTAGAGACTGAGCCATCCTCTTTCGAGGAAGAAATAGAGAAAATTATATGGGTTGAGGCAATGGTGGAGGAATACAAATCCATTGTAAAGAACAATGTTTGGGAAGTGGTCCCAAGACTAGCAAATAGATTAGTTATGGGTTCGCGATGGATATTCAAGGTAAAGTAGGCTTCATATAGAATCATAGAGAAGTACAAGGCCATATTTGTGGCCAAGGGATACTCTCAAGTTGAAGGAATTTCCTATGAGGAGACCTTCGCTCTTGTATCAAGGTACTCATCCATTAGAGAAATTATTTCTATGGTTGCGCAGATGGGGTGGAAGATCCACCAGATGGATGTAAAAACAACATTCCTCATTGGAGTTACTAAAAAGGAGGTGTACATCAATCAACTAGAAGGCTTTGAGACTTTTGATCAGGAGTCTCATGTGTGCAGACTCAAGCGAGCATTGTATGGTCTCAAACAAGCACCACGTGCTTGGTACACCAGGATTGATAGCTATCTCACTAGTTTTGGCTTCACCAAAAGTGAAGTGAATGAAAACCTCTATCATATCTTGGTAGAAGGTAATTTTTTTATTATTTTATTATATGTCGATGACTTTATTTTGATTGGTGATGAACAACTAATAAAATCTTGCAAGGAGGACCTTGCAAGAGAATTTGAAATGAAGGACATGGGTCTCATGCACTACTTCCTCAGTTTGGAAGTATGGCAAGGAGATGGGGAATTGTTTGTCTCTCAAGGCAAGTATGCAAATGAGATACTGCAGATATTTCACATGGAGAGTTGCAAACCCATGGAGACTCCTATAGCAACCAACTAGAGGAAGAAGGATGCCACTTCATATGAGGAAGTGGGTACTACCATTTATCGACAGCTAGTGGGTTCACTAATGTACCTTGTGAACACATGGCCAGATATGTGCTATGCAGTCAACAAGCTAAGTTAAGTTATGGTTAGGAAAACCAAATTATTTTGGAGGGAAACTAAGCATGCAATACAGTACCTCAGAGGCACTACCCAGTTTTGACTATGGTACAAACATAGGCAGTGAAGTTGTGTGGCTTCGCAAATGCAGATTGGGTGGGGAGTCCATTAAATTGAAAGATTACATCAAGTGGAATTTTCAGTTGTGGGTCCGCAATTGTTTCCTGGTACAATAGGAAGAAAATATCTGTGGCGCTCAGCTTGATAGAAGCATAACACATGGCTGCAAGTCAAGCAACATGTGAGGCAATATGGATGAGGAAGATACTTTTTGGATTGTTTGGTTAGATGATGGATGCAATTGTGATCTAATGTGATAATCAGAGTTGCATCAAGCTCTTTGAGAATGTTCTTTTTCACGATCGATCCAAGCATATAAATATCCAGTATCACCATTTACGAAGCTGTCTGCAAAGGCTTATAATGTTGTTGCAGTACATTTAGACAGAGGAAAAAGATGCTAACATTTTGAAAAAGGTATTATCAAGAGGTAAGTTCAAGTTCCATGGGAGAAGGATAGGGGTGGTTGATAATCCCTTTCTTGTTGAGAGGGAGTGTTGAAAAATGCAACAATAAATTCTCAATTTGATTTTGCCTTTATTAAATTGAGAAATTTTGAATTTCCACATCAACAGACAACTTGGATGATGTTAGCTTGTGTGACATGTCTTGTTTCACACAGTTTACTCAGTAAATTCGAGTTGGAGGAGTTAGTGTTCGGTTAAGCAAGCGTGATTTCTAATTTGTATCAATCAAGGTTAGTTATCTAAGGTTGTTTTCAATTAAACTAGTTCTAACTGTTGAAGGAACTAGTGGAGGCTCAGTTGTGTAGTGGGACTTCAGTCAAACTCAGTGATCATCCAATTAACTGATCAATCAACCAAAAATAGCTAATGCATGCAGAGAATTTGAGTTCCCCAGGCTTGCTGGAGATTCCAAGGCATTTTAACATCAGTTGTAGACTAGTGTTGAGTGTACATGTGTTGCATGCAGTCAGATGATAAGCCTAAGGAATTGCGCAATACATTTTGGAGAAATTCCTAAAAATTGGGGGAATTTTTTCTCAAGGAACAACGCAAGGAAATAGGAGTTCAAGATGTAGAAATTGACTAAACCTGGGTCAAAGCTTCTCAGTGAGTGGAGAGATAAATTATGCACTTGCAGGTTGTGCTCAATTGAGAAAAACAATTGTAATACATCTCTATTCATTTGATTAATGCAAGAAGGCATTGGGGTTTTTAACAGATTGTTTTCCCCAAAGGAAAATACTTATTGCATGTGTGTTATTTCTTATTGCATGTTTGAATTTTTTTTTATATAGATTGTGAATTACTTTCCATAGAGCTGTAGAGTAGGTTTGTGTCTTGTGATTTTGATTAAAACTTCACGAGAAGTTCAAATATACACCATAATTTATACACTTATAGGGGAAAAGATAAGGTTTCTAGGTCAAATCAATTACCCCAAAGATGGATGCCAAATATGGAAAATTAATGGTGGAAGTTGTCCCAGTGATATAGGGAAATCTCACATAGATCCCAATAAAAGGGAAGAAAATTAAAGTATAAATAGATACTATAACATGAAACAATCTATTGGAAACTCTCCCATCCCTTCTTCCTCTTAAATCCTAGCTTAAACATTTATAAGAGCTCATTTTTTTTTACATGTCATCCTGGAATGAAGAAGGTAAATGGTGTGGTTGGTACTTATCCTTTATCCCCTCTTATTTAGCTAGCCTATCTCTATAAGTCAAGAAAGTCCTAGCTAGAAGTGCTCTATTGTCTCTCCTTGGAAAATATATAAGGGTTGGGGAAAATCCATTTACATAGTTAAATTGGGATATGAATCTCAACTACTACCTATTCCCATATCAAAATCCTGCATATCGAAAAATATTTGGAATATAGATAACCTTTCAAATATTAACATTTTATATTGGACACTTACACATAACAAAAAAAATAAAAAAATGATAGCAAAAATCTTCGAAAACGTAGGATCCATGGTCCATAAATTTGTTCTCTCTGCAGATTTGATGTTGAATCAATTAATCACTTTATTTTTTCTTAAATGCAATTTTACAAAAAAAAATATAGGGTCAAGTCTTGCAAGAATTAATTCTCTATTAATATGGCCATAATTCATATTTTAGTTGTTTGAATCCTGGAACAAGAAATACAAAGCCTCCTTTAAAGGAAAGCCAATTTTTCAAAGAATTTGGATAGCTCCACCCAAATTTGTATGTGGAAAGATCTAGTTAGCAAGGAATAGGGTAGTTTTCCAAGACTCTTATTCGTTATTAGAGGTGGTGGAAAAAACAACAAAATCCCTCTTGGCCGAGCATCTAAAGGCTAGAGACATAAACCTTTCCAACCCTCAAACATTCGACATAACTAAGGAATGATGGATCTCACATTTCAACCTTCAATATTAGCTCACCTCTCCTTTAAATAAAACAAAATTATGACAGCTATCAATAAAAAATGATTAATTCCAAACATGGATCAGTAATAAGAAATTTTACATTTTATGTTTGAAGGGGCATCAAAGAAAACCTAGGGATGGTAGGAGCAAGGGCAGGGTGTTCTTTATGGGATCAATAGAAAATTGAATATGTGTATTCATGGAGCTTAGTAGCAACCTCAAATAACCAAGCATAGGTGTATGCGCCACTTCAAGCCTATTATTCTCCATCTCACTATCAATAAGATCTCTCGTAATTAAAGGTGATTGAAACAACACAATTATACATCTCGCTCTTGGGACTAGTTCCTCTTATGCAAAACTATCACATTTGTACAAGAGAATCACTTCCTTGAAAACATCATTCTCAAATATCCATGTCAAACATGTTCTTAGAGCACTTAATAGTGCTTTGGATGAATTAGTAAACCAAGCACTCCAACTAGCACCTAGAACCATGATGATGAATGAAACCTTATGAGAAGCTCCCATCACATAGTCATCAATCATGATCATGTTAAGATGAGGAAAGTGTCACAAGATCATTACATGCAAAGGACATGGCGACCATGAAAACATGAGGGAAGCAGGATACTTGAGATACTAGTGGAGGTTCACTCAAGAGTATGTGGCATTTACCTCATATTGTGGCATTAGCTACCACCTTGATACCGAAGCCAAAATGAAGCTAAGGTGCACTATCGTGTGACTTGAATGGGATATCAAGAAGTGAAAATTCATTTTCATTGTGTAAATCCTCTATGGGAGCATGATGAAGCAACGTGGGATAATGATGCAGGGGATGTGGATATTGTGACTCGTTAAATTATAAATGATTGTATCAAACCACCACATGAACAATTTTGATGATAAGTTGGTGTGGATGATGGGAGGATTCCAGGAAAACTTAGTGGTTAAGGTGCAATAAAGAGAATGGGAGATTTCAGTGGGACTTCACATAGTGGAGACAAAAGTTAACAATAGAGATGTGTAGATAGGATTCACAGTTATCTTAGTGACAATGGGAATAAGGGGAAGAGGTAATATGAAGTAATAGAGACTCAAAAGCTTAAAGAAGAACTTAGAATTGAGATTGTCATGGTCAAGAGGAAGGCATAATTTTTTTTTGATTAGATAGGAACCATGATTGATATTCTCTCTTCACATTGGCAATATTTCCATGATCTCAACCTTGAACTTTAGCTCCTCCAAACTTAACTGCAAGCTCTCTTAGCTCTAAAACACGGGAAAAGTTAGTGACTAGGGGTGTAACTTCATCTGTCAACTCTTTCCAACCAATTCAACCTAAGAAATTTCATCTCAATCAAGTGGCACCAGAAGGAAATTTCATAATTATAGACGATTAAAGATGTAATTCAAAGTTTTTTTTTTGGGTTTAATGCCATATAAAAATAGTTATACATTAGGAAGCCTTTTAAATTGTATCAATGTAGTCACAAATGGTGCACTAGGAATGGAAAAATCCATTATTTGAAGGGCCATCCTATATTAACCTTCAAAATTTTTCCTTCTTACTACATTAGGAATTTTTTTTTGTATTGTTTTAGTGCTTAAGCACATTTTTTTTGGCAACAATCTACATTGTGACTGTTAAAAAAAAACATTTTAGTGTAAATGTTTTATATTTTTTTATCTATTTTGGTAAGAAATGTAATAATACAGATGTTGAAAAAATTATGACTCTACATTGCTTAAATCACATTTTTGAATGCATAAATCAATTTAGTACCCTCAAAACCCTCATGGAACTCCAATTATACAATCTCAATAACTAAAATATACAATTCTAGAATTTCCAAGCACATTTTGGTTAAAAATGATTGAAAAATGTATGTAGAAAATGTTAAAAACTTAAATGTTTAAACTATGTTCTTTTCTCTCAAAAATAGAGAACCATATTAATTTATCAAAATAACAAGAGAATAATTTTCTACATGGGGAGGAGGATAAATGTTATTGATTTAAAGGTGAATATGCTCACTTATTAAGCTTGCAGGGGTAATAATGTTTGTTAGGTTGCCATTATCCTCACCATATAGGTGTGTATGTATTATGTATATTTGAAAAAATAGCTCGAAGGGTTGTTTCAATAGATACATATTATTATTGGATGTAAATTTCAAGATCATATGCCAATTAAGTGTAGCTCAAAGGGTTGAGAAGAGGAATTGTTATCCTTCCCACCAAAGGTCAATTTTTTTTGTGAAGTGTTTTATTTTTGTGATCAAACTATTTATTGAGGCTCTTCATGATCCATGAGGAATATCTCTCTCACACATATGAATTGGAGGATGTGTTGAGAAGTTTTATGTAAAAAAAAGAGGTCCCAAGATCAAATCAAATCGATTCCCTCGGGGTTACCAATCAATATTTTAACTAGCGGTTATTATCATCCTCTACCCAAAAAATTATTAGAGAATAGGAAATCCATAGCAATATATCATCATCCTCACTTTAAACACCTAGGACATAAGCAAATAAAGAATAATATTCTCTTAAAAGATAAAAACATATGTTTGATGAAAATATTAACACATTTGTTTTCACCCATTACATTTTATGATTAATATTACAATAATACTCCCTTAGAGTGCTATGAAGTCGCCTACTATGCTCGTAACATTAAACATCTCTTGGTTTTGATGGCCTCAGGATTAGGAAGACGTGTTCCTCCTCCCCATCCCCCATGCTAGATATGATTGCCTTCCAAATACTAGTTTGAAGCACCCATTACTCACCCAAGAAAAAATCTAAAAGATTCATTAATAAGTTGGAGGAAAATCCCAAAATCTTGGTCCATGTAGCCCAATCTAGAACGATGGCACTCAAGCTAGTAGATATGTATCTAGTAGGTTAGCTTATAAGCACTTATACCTCCCCCAAATCACTCAATATATGGATAGACAAAAATTGGAGGCGTCTTATCCAAGGTCAACTCTCTATCTCCTTCTTTGGGGGAGGGTTCTTCACATTTCTCTTTGAGAACAAGTCTGATAATGATGTGATTTCTATGAGTGGTATATATTTCATTGGGGCCCAAGGACCGGATTTAGACGTGTAATATCCTAACTTCAACCTATAAAAATGATGTCCCTTCATTTATTCCAGTATGGGTTAAAATCCCATATCTTTCCATTATAAAGAAAAGACCTTCTAGCAGAGGTTTTTGTGGAAACCCCTATAAAAATAGCCCAAAATTCCGTATGTAGTGGAGGTGGGAAGACATATATTTTAGGGGATGTTTTCTAGATGGTGCATCTAAAATCTACAAATTCATCGGTGCTTTACTATCCATACAAGCATTGGTGCTGCATATAACATGGTGCACTGTGGAAAAAATATTAAAAAAGAAAAGAAAAGAAAACGACGGTGTGCTAAATAACACACCGTGTCAGTGCTTGAATTGTTGATAGCACTGGTGCCTATAATGTATTAAAGTGACTTGGTGCATACCACTAAGGAGCACCACTATAGTTTTAAAATTCAAAAAAATGAAGTGTTATTTTCCAATGACACCCTAGTGCGGTAAATGTACTAAAATGCCCCAAGGCTTCTTCTAAAGAGCACCGCTAAGAATTTTTTAATTTCTAAAAATAGAGTGGTGTTATAGTCAAACAAAGCACCCGTGCGATAAATCTAATAAAACACCCCAGGGTGTCTCAAGAAAAACATCGTGATAGAATTTTTAATTTAATAAAAAGACGTGCACTTGGATCTATTACGCATTGGTGTAGTTGGAAAAACACAACGAAGGAGGGTTAAATAAAAATAACCTCTCGGCCATAAATTTCATTTTTACCATGCAAGCCCCCTGACTTCGATGCTTCTCTTGATCACCATCCTTCTGTACAGTGCTCAATGTCTGAGTTTCCAATTTTTTCAATCCATGCTAAAATTTGTTTTTCTCCATGAAAAGTCCACAATGCCTCCTCGACGACCAAATTTCCAGGTAATGTCCATGTTTCTTTATAATTTAATTTTTTAGCAGATTAAAATTGTAAATTAGGTTAAATTTTCCACTATTTTTGAAAAAAAAAATCACTGCGCAGTGCGCTCGATATGTTCAGTGCACACCGATAGCAGCGCGCCTTGTAAATTTACAGGGTGCACTGCATTTTGGTGCCTGAAGATAACACACCGCGATTGTTGCGATGCGTTTTGTAAATGAAAACAAACCAGGAAAGAGATAAATTGTATGTCAGTGCATCACACCCAGTGCGTTTATATTTACCAAATGCACCAGGAAAGAGATAGATTGTATGTCGGTGCGTCACACTTGGTGCATTTATATATACCAAACACACCACAAAAATAATATTTAAAATTACAGCTATAGCTCGGTGCGTTTGATAAAATAAACATTCCGTACCGGTGTGAAACGGTTATACATGCGCATTGACGCACAAGTGTGTCAAACTACTATCAAAATTTAAATTTGTGAACCAAAAATGGTGCATCATACTTATGTGTGCACCGATATTGGTAAGGTTATAGTTGGAAGCACACCAGGGCTCGAATGCATGACTATGTTTTGAATGCACTATTGAGTTTTATTTATTTATTTATTTTTAAATTGAAAGTCATCTTTCCATATTTGACATAAAAAAGAATTAAAATTGAGTGGCAATAGAAAAAGGAAGATCCACCCTCGTGAGGGGATGGAGAGCTTTAATTGCATGTGATAAGAAAGTTCGAAGACTGTTCCCGTCCTTGTCAAGGGAGATGCCAACCATCTCTCCTTTCTACGAACACATTTCCATATTTAGAAATACATGTTTCATTTAATAAACAAAATTTGTATTTTATGTATGAGGCTAATTTATTTTATATGTAAATCATGTAGCAGAGATGTCAGTAAAGGGGGAAGCGAAAAAAAATAGGAGCAACAAATAGACCCATACAACATGGTCCAACCATGGGAGGCCAAAGAAAGGGAGGGATTTATACCCTCACCCTATTACTGCAACGACCTGAACGATCTTGAGGAATGTAAGCCTACTCAAGTACTATTAGGAGGATACATCCTTGAAGGTGCACCCTGTCTAATTGTTGCATCTGAATCACCGACTGAGTGCCCAAGAGTAGAATTTCCATGTTGTTCATGGGGCATGGTATAGGTCCACTGAGGAGGACATATACTTTATCACTGGCCTATCCGGGAGAGGGGACGATTTTTCCCAATTCCCTAATGTCCCCCATGGGGTTGCAACTGAGACTCAACTTGCATACACTCAAAGATATGCTGGGCATCATGCGGTCTGTCCATCAGATTTTCAGGTCCGTGGTGGATAGCTACGGGTTTCTTCTTTTGCTGCACTGGAGGTTAGGTGCCTTTCGTTATTAGTTACCACCATTGCACACTCTAATAGTGATGGGTGGCACATTATTTTCCTCTTTTGTATTATGTTGAAACTTTGATTTAGGTACCACGATGCATTAGATGGTCTATCATTTTTTTGAGGCAATTTTGCATGGCTTTAGATAAATGTCGTGCATTGAGACATGGGAGGGAGACCTTCCTTTTCGCTTCAAAGCTTTTTTGTTGATTTTTTGAGAGGTTTCCATAGATGATGCCTACATTTGGCCATCACCCTCATAGGCCTATCACTGAGGTACGTATGTGCATGTGGGGGCAGATGATGCCCAAGAGGGGCCTACCGGAGTATCCGGTCAGGATTCTGCGAGGCACTAGCACTATTGGCTAGTGAGGATGACCATGTGTTTGTCACATTAACGTTTCTGTATGCAGGGATTGATTGGAGACAACAACCCAACATCCTCTTAACAACGGTCGATCCTCCAGATGATAGAGGTAATATTAGTGTTTTCTTTAAATTAATTTAGTTTCATTTTATTATTTTAATGAATTAGAATATGATTTATTCTAACACATTCTTTAACTTGTTTAATGAAATTATATAATTATTTTTTTGTACTATATATTTTGTAGACATCGGCTCATTCGATGGGGACATGCCTACTCCCCCACTGCTAGATGGAGGAGATGAGGAGATGGGAAAGGGCCAAGAGGGTGAGGCACATCCTCAGGGTGATGTGGGCCTCTGGGGCTGTAGGGTTGGTCTATGATTTCAGATGGACTACTGCGACAGATTGGCTAGAGTTTTGGTTCAAGAGGGAATCTACCCTGCAAGGGCTTGAGATATAAACACGAATTTGAGGTTCATTGTAATAGCCCTGGTGAAAATTCCATGTAATAAAGTTAAAAATAATAACCACAGTTGATGGGACACTTATTCCAAGCTAAATTTTGGGAAAAACATCCTAGGGGTTGTTAATTGGGTTTATTATGGCCAATGAAATTTAAAAAGGCTATGAATAAGGCATTAAAGAGGCAAAGCATATTTTTGGCACATTTATTTATGAAAATAATGGAAATTATGAGAAAAGGGAGATGAAAGGTCATACGTTGCATGTGAGGAGGAAATTGAAGAAAAATAATGGAAAATGAAGAAAATAGAGGCCTCTTCTATAAAAAGGCTTCTGAGGATCAGTTGGTACCTTTTATCAGTGCATTTTTTTCTAGCTCTCTCATTATTATCTCCCTCTCTCTCTCAGTCTTGGACACTTAGAATTTTTTTGGAGCACTTGGGAATTGGAGAAAGAAGGGAAAAACAAGCAAGGAAGAACATGATCAAGCAGCTACAATGAGATTCTTTGCAGGTTTCTATTTACATATGTGATTTCCTTCCTAAATCTAGCATGCATGGTTTTGCATGTGGTTTCTTGCTATCTTGGAATGAGTTTTTCTAGGTGTGACAGTGTTTCCAGCCTAGCCTTGCAATTTCCGTATAGTTTTGATGAGATTGGTTTCTCATACTTTGGTTGAGCTGGATTGTTGGGTGGACCTTCAAAATGATAAACACATGGCCTAGTGGTCCATGAACTAGACTATGGATCACAATAAAGCAACTAGCCTAGTAACCCTCGAACCAGACTGTGGGTTGCGGTAAAGCTAGATTGTGTGCCTCGGTGGGCCCAGGAATCCTTGTTGGTGAATGACAGGATATACAGTAAAGCCAAGAGGTGTATTTCTCTCTGTTGGGCCTAGTAGTTCCAGGATGGGATGTGCAGTAAAGTCAGGAGAGATGGTCTCGGTGTAGGGCCTAGTGACCCCTAGATTGGACTGTGGGTTACGATAAATCCTGAGAGACTAGGAGGCACTCAAATTCATCACAATGTAGGCATATAACTCTAGTAGCATACATGCTTATTTGGTTCCTTTTTGGTTGGTTATGAGTCCCACATGCATGCTTGGAATATGGCACAAGGGTGGTTGGATGAAGAGAGACTTGGCTCAACCAATCTATGGTCAGGTGGAACGTGGCAGCCCCATCCCCGTTTGGTTCCTGCATTCATTAATGAGAAATTCATTCCTTTGATAATTGATGTGTAATTGTACTGATTATTATTTGGATTCTATTGTTGTTGTATATATTGTATTTAAGTTGTTATTATGCTGATTATATGCATGTAATTTATCAGTGATGATGTATGGATCTCTCCATGTTTTTACCTGTAAATGGATACACCATGTATCTTTCTTCAAATAGATTATATTGTAGCTTATGATGTAAGGGAGCAATGCTTCTTAGCGATTCTCAGATAAGTATGAGACCCCTATGTTTAAATCTGTTGTTTATACCTGTAGATGAAATGTTTGTGATATGTTTGAAAAAATTCATGTCATGGTTGGGAGGGGTCTGAATGAGTTCCTAATGATGTGATTTCTTCTGTACCTTTGTTTTAATGTTATTTATCATCTCCTATAGTTTCATGAAGTTATGGGAAGTGACCTGGGCTCTGGGGCTAAAAAGGTGGCACAAATCCTGGATTTGTAGGCACAAAACTAACCAAACTGGGCCCTGACCACTACCTCACCTTGGCATGAGCGCGACTATAGGATTTTAGCCACTACCTTTCCTTAGCATGTCTGCAGCTAAGGCTCAAATTTTTCAAAAAGTCACTCTCCCTCAAGGTTCAGGGGCCTGGAAGGTTGGGTTACCTCCCAAGGATGTTTTTGATGTTGTGTAAGGATTGCTTGTCTTATTTCCGCCGGTTCCACTTCCTTGAGGTCATCTAGGAGGTTGAATCTCATATTAGTAGCCTTTCGTCACATGTTTACCTTGGTTGACCGGTTACTTGGGTAAATGTGGGAAGGGGGTGTTACAGAGTGGTATCAGAGCATGGTTCAACTCTCAGACTGGATGGGTAGTGTGTTGATCATGCATTATGTTGGTTGCTCATTTGTTTTTCATACCTACGGTGTATGTGTTTGTTGCATCTATGTTGTGTTGGCCATGGTCGTATTGGTGTCGCCATGGGAGTGCTTATGGTTTCGTTGTCAACATGTGGCCATGTGTGTATGATTGATTACGTGTTTTTCATGTTTGTGTATTGTGCATGAACATTAGCTTACATATTGTATATGCATTGCCTATTTATGCTAGGTCACATATTGGTCATGCGTGGGTATTGTTCGTGTATGCTTGCTTGAGTGATGTCATATGTTGAACATCCATTGGTCGATCATGCCTGGTTACATGCCACTTATGTTGGTGTATGGTTTGTGCTTGTGATGGTGTGTAATAAAGTTGCATTGGTATGGTTATGCATTAGGTCATGTTGTGTATTTGGTATGGTCATGCATTGATGACTAGACTCTAACTAGAATGATGATTATGCGATAGTATACCATGTGTTATGAGTTTAAAATATGTTATGATTATGTATATACATGTATTACATTGATTGGTTGATCTTGTAGGAGGTGTCCTCCCCAAATTACACTAAGGTACATTGGTTTGTTGTTATTTGGTTTAGCTAACATATTATGCTTTGCAGGAGAAATATAAACATGGATAGAAAGATAGTAGACTACCAGGACTCTCCCTATGAGTCATATGAGCAACATGGTGGGCACTCTTCTGATTTGGCAGAAACATAGAGAATACTAAAGGAAGAAATAAGGAGTTGTAAGGAAAACAATGACATAATCATACAGGCACAAGAGAAACAAGCAGAGATGAATGCAATACTTCTTCAAAACTTGTCAAAGTTGCAACAGAAAGGGACACTTCGTATCAACGATGGACATGAGGACATAACTAATGGGGCATATGGAAACAGGTATCCTGGTACACACAGGTCAGATAGAGTTGACACTGTGAGAGATGGAAGTTTTTTGGACAGTTTGGATAGGACGAGTCATGAGTACAGGTACCATTCTAGTTCTTGTTGAGATAGACATCATGATCGTCATCGGTATCAGCCTTATGGGAGTGAAAAGGGGTACTTTCTAGATGAATTTAAGAAAGCCAATCCACCTAATTTTGATGGAGACTTGAAGAAACCAGAAGATGCAGAGGCTTGGATACTTGGAATGAAAAAATACTTTGAGTTGCATGAGTACACAGATAACATGAAGGCCATAATTTCTATCTTTATTTTTAAAGGTAAAGCAAAAAAATGGTGGGAAGATGTGAAGTGGGTCAAAGACATCATAATAGAGGACTTCAGCTGGCATGAGTTTAAGACACTTTTCAGGAAGAAGTACTTGTCAGAGAGGTACTATGACAGTAAGTCCAAAGAATTTTATGAGCTAAAGATGGGGTCAATGATAGATGAAGAGCACACAACCAGGTTCCTGGAGCTACTGAGGTATGTGCCATATCTTAAGGATGAGAAGGCTAAAGTTCATCAAATTTTCAGTGGTTTTCCATTAGAATTTAGAGACTGGATTGAGTATGACGAGCCTCAGTCACTTGAGGAAGTCATCGGGAAGCTGGAAATTTGCTATGAATAGTCAAAGCACAAGAATGAGTCTCAACAAGGATGGAAATGGAAATACCAAGGTAAAGGTAAATGACAACCAAAGAGAGAAAGAACTCATAAGGTAGATGGGAAAGAAAATGTGGCACCACAAAAGAAGTTTAATGTAGTTGGACAGGAACATAGGCCAAAACAACAACATAAATCACAACAACAACACGGAGGTAATGGTACAAGACAGTTGGAGGGTTGGACATGTGTTGAGGAGCACCTTATGAGATAATTTCCATAGAAATAGGCTGGTAGGCCTAAGATATACAGTGCACAGGAGGCGCAAACTGTTGGGGATGTTGGAAACATCATTCCTCGTATTTATGTAGTTGTGGACAAAGCGCAGGCATAACACTAGGTATCAATGTCATTGAGATCGATGGTAAGCTTTGTGATCAAGTTATTTCTATTTTTATTGATCCTACATCTAAGTATAGCTATGTTAGTCCTCACTTGGTGAATAAGTGTGGCTTGAGTATGGCTTGAGTAAAGAAATGCATGCAAAATCCTGGTTAATGCATTTGGCTACAAGTACGCAGAAAAGAGTTCACCATTGGGTAAGAGCATGTGCATTTGAGTTAAATGGTATGCCTACAGCAACACACTTGAACATATTGTCATTGGGTTCCTAAAATATTTTATTGGGTATGTATTGTTTAAACCTTCACACGACCAAGGTAGACTGCTATTACAAAGCTATTGAGTGCTTGGATGACAATGGGAAACCAAGAGTCTTACAAGGAAAGAATAAATCCACAACATTTAGGATGGTGAAAACCATGCAGGCCAAGCACAATCATAGGAAAGGGTGTGTGATATTCACAATTCATATCTCTAGTGACAAAGGTAAGGAAGTTGGGGATGCAGTAGTCTTGAGCAGATATCCAATTTTGTAGTAGTTTCAGGATGTGTTTCTAACATAGATTTCAGAGTTTCCACCTTAGAGGTAGAATTTTCTATTGAGTTGATGTCAGGGGAAGCTCCAACATCAAAATCACCATACAGGATGAGCACACCTGAGTTGGTAGAGCTAAAATTGCAACAAAAATAAATACTTGACAAGGGGTACATTAGACCAAGTGTATTGCCATGGGGTGCACCCGTGTTGTTTGTGAAGAAGAAGGATGTCAATCTTATACTATGCATTGACTACAAGCAGCTGAAAAAAGTGACCATCAAGAACATATACCCATCACCAAGGATTGATGATTTTTTTGATAAGCTAAAGGGATCAACAATGTTCCATGTAATAAAGTTAAAATAATAAGCACAGTTGATGGGACACTTATTCTAAGCTAGATGTTGGGAAAAGCATCCCAGGGGTGTTAATTGGGTTTATTATGGCTAAAGAAATTGGAAAAGGCTATGGCTATGGCATTAAAGAGGAAAAAAGTGTTTCTGGAATAATTATTTACGAAAATAATGGAAATTAGGAGAAAAGGGAGATGAAAGGTGTAATATCCCTACTTAGCCTTAGCTAAGAGGAGACATTGAATTTTGATTTATTTTATGTTTTATGAATAAATGAATAAAGGAGGACATGTAAAACTCCTAATAAATAAATTCCCATGTGAACAAAGATAAATATGGGCTATGTAAATAATCACTTGCAGGTGTGAAAGAGGATTGAGCCAAAGATTGGGTCCACCTTGACCAAATCAACTGCGTTGTCTAGGTTCAATGCATCACCAAGAGGGACTGTGCAGTTCTAGAAGGGAGCTTCTAATGTGAAAAGGACCAAATCATCCAAGTGGTTTAGGGTTTGGAAAGGCCTCATGTTATAAAAAGGAGGAGAAGACTCATGTAAAGGTTGTTGATGAATTATATTTCTGAAGTATTTGTCTGCTTAGACAAATGCCATTCTCTGCTGTTTAGTAGAGGATTGTGATTGGAATTCCTGTTTAGGGGTTTCATCTCTTCCTTTGAAGATCATTGGAGGAGTTCTTTGTGGAAGTTGGCCACTATTTGGTTTGAGACCAAGCTCTATATTTCATGAGCAGCGCTGGCCTATTGAGGGTTTTGCAGCTGCTATCTTTTGTAGCAAGTGGCATTGTAGATATGCTTAGATCTAGTTGTTTCTGAGAGGCTTTCTCTATTGGAGAGTGTTATTCAGCCTCCAAGGAGTTAGCTGATCCATATTTTATATCAGATATGTATTTATTATTCCATGTACTCAGTCTCCTTCACCCTCTGCGCAATTTCTGCTTCATACTACGTTATTTTGTGAGAGGCTTGTTATTTCAGTTTGCTATTAGTTTGGAGGAAGATCTCTTGGTGTTAGGCTTGCCTTCCCTTGGTGATAAGTGGATTGGGTTGCTGATCCATGTCTCTATAGAGCTGATCTATTTCAGTAATAAAATTTATCTTCAGAAATTTCTGGGTTTTCTGCAGCACAGTATATTGTAATTCAGATCTACAGCTTAATATGCAGTATTTTGATGTAATTCCAATTGGATCTTCTTCTTAAAGTCTTGTAGCTTCCAGATCTGTATTAGATCTGATGATTCATCCATATATATATATCCTAGATCTGAAATTTAATGTAAAATAGTTGAACCATCTGGAAAATAACGTTGTCTATGTATTTCTGCAGTTTATTTCTAGTTGCAGCTCTTATTTCTGAAGGGATCTTGCCCTAGTTCTTCTTGTAATCAGTTTTAAAGGCAATAAGATCATATGTAATTCTGATTTACTACTATATTACTGAAATATCAGACCTTTGGCTGACCTCCTCTGAGTTCCAGTCAGATTTGCGCAATTCTAAGTAGCTGGGGGTTTCATTTTGTAGCAACTTCTCTCTTTGGCTGATTTCTAGCTAGTCTTGTTTCCGAGAGATCTGTTTAACATGCTTAAACTCATTTTTTTATGCTGATATTGCATATAAATTTCACATACAACTTGAATGAGGGAATCCCAGCCCTGATCTATGTTCTCATTGCTCAGATTTTCTTATACATCGTTTTCACTGAAGGTCTTGTTAAGATTCCTGAATTTGGATTATTCCAAGTTCTATAGGTAGAGTCTACAATTGGCCAGGTAGCCTCTGGTTCTCACCCTATTTTTAGAGGTGACATAACCAGTAAATTCCTCTGTAGTCCATCTCTGACATATAATATTGAGAATCCCCAAAAAAGAATATTACAGTGGTATCAGAGCTCCACTCTTGGCACAACCTGTGCTAGCTTTGGAGCCTTAGTCATGCTGCATTCCGAAGATGAAGATCCTCTTTCTGAGAGGGAGAGGAGATAACAGAATAGAATTCATAGAAATTATGACTATACTAATGTTGACCTTGACAAGGGTCAAGACAAAGGGAAAGGCCCTGAGTTGAATGACAAAGATAAGGAGGCAGAAGAGTTTGCAAAAACTCTCTTGGAAACCATGCAAGATCTATCCAGGAAATAAAGGAGACGAGGATATAAAGAATGAGGGAGTCCCTTGGAAGACTCCATCAAGGGGAGAGTTCAGAAATGTCTCAGCTTGGGATTGGTCCACCGGTGAGCTTTCCACAAGCTCCACAGATCTCACAACGCTCTATAATGCCTACCTTCTTGGCTGTAGAGAATGAAGGGCTTCAAGAGTCAACCTCTTTGGAAGGTTATTTTGCAGAATATGATTCACAAAGCCAAAGGTTCAAGGATAACTTGAGCTTTCAAGATTTCTGCCATCTAAAGGACCGGAGGATACCATTGCAGCAGTATAGAGATGGAGGTTTCCTACATGGGAGGCACCACACCATGGGTAGGTTCTTCTTGCCTAAGTTTGATGGATCACCATCTTGTTCAGCTAAAGCATGGGTGGAAAATTTGGACATCTATTTCCAGCTGAATAAAGTGCCTGAAGCAGAAGCCATTAAGATTGTTGCACTGCATTTTGATGGAGAAGCCCAAAACTGGTGGTTTCATGGACTTTCTACATTGGGGCACCAAAATGTGTCCACTTACGCTGAGTTCACTAGGAGACTAGTGGAAATATTTGATCAGAAGGATCTGGAGGCCCCTGTCATTAGCTTGGCAAAGCTTAAGCAGATAGGAAATGTTGAAGCCTATATTTTTAAATTTTTGACGCTGTCTGTTATGGTTCCTGATCTTTTAGTTGCAAGGAGAGTCTATATGTTCATAGATGGCTTGGAGGAACCTTTGCATGGGTTGTTCAAGTATACCAAACCCACCACACTACATGATGCCATTGAAAGAACAAGAGATCTCCAAGATGCCTTGCTAAGAGCAAAGCAACCCTTCCTAGCAAAGACACTCACTCTTCTAAAGGGAAGGAAGGGAAAGCTGCTCCACCCAAGGAGAGCTCACATAAAAAGCTTCTTGATAATGATCTCCAGAGGGAGTTGAGAAAGAAGAAATTATGTTTTACTTGTCAAGAATCATGGGTGCCGGGGCATAGATGTGCTATTGGGAGAGCACATTATATTGAAGTCTTCTCTGATTGTGAGGAGGAGGAAGGTAATGATGGACCTAGAAGAGGTCACAACGCTGGTGATGATGATGAGGAGGATCCATCAACATCCAGGGAAGAATAAGGAGCATTTGCTCCAACTACTAGGACTCTTGCTTCTTTGAGGGGAGTGCCCAAATATTTGACTCTTAGAGTGCAGGGTTTAGTTATGAACCAAAGGGCATCTATTCTTATTGACAGTGGGGCAACCCAGAATTTTATTGATGCTCACTTTGTACAGAGGAGAGGGATCCATACTAATGCTTTTGATGGGTTCTCTGTTTTGGTTCCGGGAGATAGAACTATGCAGTGCATGCAGTATGTTCCATCACTTTCGGTGACTATGGGAGCCTACACCTTGGAGGACCACTTCTTTGTAGTGGACATACCAGACACCAACATCATCTTGGGTGTCCAGTGGTTGATTACTTTTGGAAAAGTCACCACTGATTGGAGGGCCTTGCAGATGGAGTGGGTGGACTTAAAGAGTGGGAAGCAACAAGTTATTCAAGGCATGCACACCTACCCTTCACTTGATGTCTCTACCCACACAACAAAGATGGAATTGCGCAATGAGGGCAAGGATCTCATGGTTCCTTCTCTCATGTTCATGAGATGGTTGCAAGAGAAATTTCTACATCATGGCAAGCCTCTTGGGATTCCATTAGATTCTATGGAGAAAGCTTCACCAAGTACTGAAGAAATGGAAGAAAGAGTCACTGCACTGTGGGAGGAAGCAAAGGGGAGGATAAGCCTTCCCACACAAAATTTTGGCATGCATAATGCTAAAGGAACAAGCAGCAACAAGGCAAGCACCGCCATAGATACATCTACAACGCTGTCCTTGTTGAGAAGTGTAGATCCATATTGGAGGGCTCAACTCCTTGTAGAGTACTCTAAAGATATGCACACCGGGATGATCCTAGATGGTATAAATCAAGGAGGAGGCTATATGGTCCATGAAGGGGTCATATATCATCTTGGAAAAATATTCTTGTCTAAAGCCTCAAGGCTTAAGCAAGAAATACTACAAAGGGCACTCAAGGAGTTCCTTCCCAGTTACATGCAATCAGCAAAAATCTACTCCCTAGTCTTGAAGAGTTTTGATTGGGAGGGTATGGAGGAGGAACTAGATCAACATTGTGATTGGGAGGAACTAAATCAGCACTTACAAGAGTGAAACAACTATGTGGATATGGGGCATCCAAAGGATCCTATGCAGGATATATTTTAGCCATCTCTTTCTTCTCTCAAAGGAGGGGAAAAGCCCATGCCTAACTCTATGAGTATGGGAGATTTGTACGGTAAGAAATCTGATCTTGTAGAGCAAGTTTATTTTCCTGATTTGGCACACTCTCTTACCATATGTATGCAGGCCATGGCTCTTACAAGGAGCAATATTACATGCAGATCTCATAGCAAAGATGGGGCCAATGAAAACTCCAAAGCTGGCCACTCCCTTGAGGTGCAAAGGGAGATTGTTTTTCATGATGGGTGCTTTCCAAAGGCACCTAATGAGAGTTTCACTTTCAGCCATGTCAAAGTGGCTTATGCAGCAAATATGTGGTGGGAGTACCACCTATCACATTCAGATCTACTCAGAACAAGGAGTGTACTACGTTAGTACCTTATGTGGGATTGTGACCCACCTCCTCATGTGCAAATTACAGTTTGCCTTTATGTGATTTTGCTACCATACATAGATGACATATTGGTTTTGTTTATGGGTATGTATGGGAAAAGAGTCAGTAGTGTCCATGTACCACATGGGATGGAACTATATCCAGTACTTCATGATACATGTTTCAGATGTGACATTGGTTCACCCATGCATATTTCTGTTGAGTTTTACAGTCCTGAAGGGGTAGACTATGAACCTATCATGCTAGCATTGGATGAAATTTTTTTGATGTATTGCCTTGGTGAACACTTTCTTCATGATGAGAGGTTTATTCTTGATGGTGTCATCAATGGAGAAGGAGAAGAGATACAACTCTTACCCTACCAGTTGCTTGAGGACAAGCAACATTTTGAGGGGGAGGACTGTAATATCCCTACTTAGCCTTAGCTAAGAGGAGACATTGAATTTTGATTTATTTTATGTTTTATGAATAAATGAATAAAGGAGGACATGTAAAACTCCTAATAAATCAATTCCCATGTGAACAAAGATAAATATAGGCTATGTAAATAATCACTTGCAGGTGTGAAAGAGGATTGATCCAAAGATTGGGTCCACCTTGACCAAATCAACTGCGTTGTCTAGGTTCAATGCATCACCAAGAGGGACTGCACAGTTCTAGAAGGGAGCTTCTAATGTGAAAAGGACAAAATAATCCAAGTGGTTTAGGGTTTTCAAATTCCATCTCATGTTATAAAAAGGAGGAGAAGACTCATGTAAAGGTTGTTGATGAATTATATTTCTGAAGTATTTTTCTGCTTAGACAAATACCATTCTCTGCTGTTTAGTAGAGGATTGTGATTGGAATTCCTGTTTAGGGGTTTCATCTCTTCCCTTGAGGATCATTGGAGGAGTTCTTTGCAGAAGTTGGCCACTATCTAGTTTGAGACCAAGCTCTATCTTTCATGAGTAGCACTGGCCCATTGAGGGTTTTGTAGTTGCTATCTTTTGTAGCAAGTGGCATTGTAGATCTGCTTAGATCTATATGTTTCTGAGAGGATTTATCTATTGGAGAGTGTTCTTCAGCCTCCAAGGAGTTAGCTGATCCATATTTTATATCAGATCTGTATTTCTTATTCCATGTACTCAATCTCCTTCACCCTCTGCACAGTTTCTGCTTCATACTGCGTTATTTTGTGAGAGGGCTTGTTATTTCAGTTTGCTATCAGTTTGGAGGAAGATCTCTTGGTGTTAGGCTTGCCTTTGCTTGGTGATCCGTGGATTGGGTTTCTGATCCATGTCTCTATAGATATGATATATTTCAGTAATAAAAGTTATCTTTAGAAATTTCTGGGTCTTCTGCAACACAATATATTGTAATTCAGATCTACAGCTTAATATGCAATATTTTGATGTAATTCCAATTGGATCTTGTTATTAAAGTCTTGTAGCTTCCAGATCTGTATTAGATCCGATGATTCATCCATAGATCTATCCTATATCTGAAATTTAATGTACAACAGCTGAACCATCTGGAAAATAACGCTGTCTATGTATTTCTGCAGTTTATTTCTAGTTGCAGCTCTTATTTCTGAAGGGATCTTGCCCGAGTTCTTCTTGTAACTAGTTGTAAAGGCAATATGATCATATGTAATTCTAATTTAATGTTTTATTACTGAAATATCAGACCTTTGGCTGACCTCCTCTGAGTTCTAGTCAGATCTGCGCAATTCTAAGTAGCTGGGGGTTTCATTTTGTAGCATCTTCTCTCTTTGGCTGATTTCTAGCTAGTCTTGTTTCCAGGAGATCTGTTTAACATGCTTAAACTCATTTTTTTCTACTGAAATTGAATGTACGTGTCACATATAGCTTGAATGAGGGAATCCCAGCCCTGATATGAGTTCTCATTGCTCAAATTTTCTTATACAGTGTTTTCACTGAAGGTCTTGTTAAGATTCCTGAATTGGGATTATTCCAAGTTTTATAGGCAGAGTCTACAATTGGCCAGGTAGCATATGGTTCTCACCCTCTTTTTAGAGGTGAAATAACCAATAAATTCCTTTTTTTTCCATCTCTAACATAGAATCTTGAGAATCCCCAAAAAGGAATATTGCAAA